>ML422534.1:14489-56373 GCA_005239525.1 Nicotiana knightiana
AGTAACCTGGTTGCCTTTACTTCCACAAAATGTTTTGTGATTAACCTGATTACTGACAAGATTGTTTTGCAGGGAAAAAGAATGAATAATATATATGTCATAGACTTGTCCACAGTGTCTAAAAATGAACTCAGTTGCCTAAGTGTGTTGGACAGTGATCCCTTCCTGTGGCACAAACAACATGGTCATGCGAGTCTGACTCAACTTAACAAACTAGTCTCTAAGGACTTAGTGGTAGGACTTCCTAACATTAAGTTCAAGGAGGAAAAAGTTTGTGAGGCATGTGCTAGGGGGAAGCAGGTAAGGTCTTCTTTCAAAAGTAAGAAAATAGCCAGTACCACCAGGACATTGGAACTGGTCCATATGGATCTGTGTGGACCTAAACTCTGAGCAGAGGTGGTAAGATATATGTGATGGTGCTAGTTGATGATTATTTAATGTTCACTTGGACCTTATTCCTGGCATCTAAGGATAAAGAATTTGATATGTTCACCTCATTTGTCAAGAAAACTCAAAATCAATTAGGACATCAACTAGCATCAATAAGATTTGACCGTGGTACTGAATTTGAGAATGCTAAGTTTGCTGAGTTCTGTGATAAACATGGTGTCAATCATAACTTTTCTGCTCCTAGAACCCCACAACAAAATGGGGTTGTTGAAAGGAAAAACAGAACTTTTGAAGACATGGCAAGAACCATGCTTCTATCTAGCAAACTACCTCACAACTTCTGGGCTGAAGCAATAAACACTGCTTGTTACATAATCAATAGATGCATGTCCAGACCTCTAGTAGAGAAAACTCTCTATGAATTACTTAAAGGGAGAAAGCCCAACATATCCCACCTTAGGGATTTTGGATGCAAGTGTTTTGTGCATAATAATGGCAAAGATTCCCTAGGAAAATTTGACCCCAGAAGTGATGATGGAGTGTTCTTGGGATATTCATCACATAGCAAAACTTATAAAATATACAATAAAAGAACTATGTGTGTAGAAGAAAGTGTGCATGTTGTCTTTGATGAAACTAACTCTTTCTGAGAGACAGGAACAAGAAGGCGAGGAGCTTGGACTGGTGAGAAGCAGTGATCACATTGAAGCAAACATGGAAGGTGGAACAGGTGATGGACCAGGTTCAACTACCCCAAGCAACATGACAGGGGGAATTCAANGCCAGGTTTAACTACCCCAAGCAACATAACAGGGGGAATTCAACATATGCAACCTGGCCCTGATCCTGCTCCACAACAACAAGACACCATGGAATTCTCTAGGAATCAACAACTGGTATTCAAACCACACAGATATCAGAGTTCTCACCCTCTTGAGAACATCATGACAGATTTGACATCCAGAATCAAAACAAGATCATCCTTGAAAAATTTGTGTGCGTATGATGCCTTTCTATCCATGATCGAACCAAAGAACATTGGGGAAGCCCTACAAGATGCTGATTGGGTAAATGCCATGCAAGAAGAGCTGAATCAGTTTGAAAGAAGTCAAGTATGGCACTTGGTACCCAGGCCACTAGACAGATCAGTGATTGGCACCAAGTGGGTCTTCAGGAACAAGCTCGATGAGGATGGAACTGTTACAAGGAATAAGGCAAGATTAGTTGTTCAAGGGTATAGTCAAGAAGAAGGAATTGACTATGATGAGACCTTTGCCCCTGTGGCAAGACTGGAGGCAATCAGAATTCTTATAGCATTTGCTGCACACATGGAATTCACTCTTCATCAGATGGATGTTAAGAGTGCCTTTCTCAATGGATATCTGAAGGAAGATGTATTTTTCAAGCAGCCTCCGGGTTTTTAAAACAAGGAGTCACCTGACCACGTATACAAACTCGACAAGGCTCTGTATGGTCTCAAATAAGCAACAAGAGAATGGTACGAACGATTATCAAAATTCATGCTAGAACATGGGTACAAAAGAGGCAAAATTGAGAGTACCTTGTTCTTAAAGGAAAAGGGTAAGGATATCCTGGTTGTGCAAATATACGTGGATGATATTATATTTGGGGCGACTTCTGAAAAATTGAGCAAGGAATTTGCTATGCTTATGGGGAGTGAGTTTGAGATGAGTATGATGGNGCCTCACTACAGTGAAGAGAATTTTGTGATATTTGAAAGGCACCACTGATTTGTGCCTTTGGTATCCTAAAGGTAGTAATTTTGACCTTGTAGGATATGCTGATGCTGATTATGCAGGTTTCCTGGTTGACATAAAGAGTACTTCATGCATGGCTCACTTTTTGGGCTCCTGCCTTGTGTCTTGGGCCACCAAGAAAGAGAATTCAGTAGCTTTGTCTACTGTTGAGGCTGAATATGTGGCTGCAGCCTCTTTTTGTGCTCAGTAGCTATGGATCAAGCAAAAAATCATGGACTTTGGTATAGATGTGGGAAGGCATTCCTATTTTCTGTGATAACACTAGTGCCATTAGTATGACGAAGAACCCGGTTCATCATAAGAGAACTAAGCACATAGATGTTAGGCACCATTTCCTGAGGGATAACTATGAAAAAGGAATGATCTCAATTGAATTTTGTGCAACTGATAAACAAATTGAAAATATCTTTACTAAAGCACTGAGTAGGGAGCATTTTGAGAGAAACATGCTTGAATTAGGGATGATTAAAATCACCTGATTGAAAAAACAAAAATTGAAAACAAAATGAATTTTTTTTTTGGCTAGAAACACTAACATAGATAATCAACCAGACTAATCATTGCTCAACATCATGACTTTACTATCATACTCTCTTGCCATGTATTAATATGATTCCCTGGTTGCTAATGATGTTTCTCTATCTTTGTAAATTGAGGCAAATTAAGGACTTTAACATGATGAACCTAGTTCATCTCTGCTGGTTCATCTAACTGAAAAGGTACGTGCTCATCTCCATACAATTATTGAATTAATTACAGTCACACATGAGCAGGATTCTATCTATATTTGGTTCATTTCAAATTCTTTGTACTAATCCCTAAATGAACCCGTTCCAAGAAGTCCCATCAGTACTCAATTAGCCTAGAGGTAGGGAACTCTTAACTGTCTAATCAATGACACTCCTACAACTATTAGACTCCCACTTGAATAAATATTCTGCCCGTTGTATAATTGATAGCCACATCTTATAAAAGGCCATCATTACCTCCTTTCTTAATAACCTAATAAGTCGAACCAAGATCATTATTCTTCTAATAAAAACTGATCACTTTTCTTTTCTTCCTAACAACACTCGTAATCATGTTTTCACCACCACCTGCTTCTTCTTCTTCATCGCCAAATCGTGATTATGATGGAGGGCTTTATGAATCAGATTCAAATTCTCCATCTGTATACAATTCTCAATAACCAGAAAGAACCTCAACCCCTAAAAACCCTCCTATTACCGAACCCACATCTAACCCTAACCCAGCCCCGTGGTCATCGTGTAAAGGTTCTTTCCAGAAAATCAGTGGCTTCTAGGTCCCGTGCAAGATTCTTGGAGGAAATTCGGCAGGCTGAAAAGGATAATAATTCTGAATCATCAAGTGAATCTTTTAAATCAGCCAACGAGGATGAAGCACCTGGTTCATCAAATTCTGAACAAGGTAATCTTGATGCTATTTTTGAATCTGTTAATGCTGAGAACAAGTTTGTTCTGGTTGGGTCGGTAGTTGATGTTGAAGTGCCGAGTAGGCAAAGAAAATTGGAAAAGGTAAATTTCTTGAGAGAGAGGGATTTGGGGAGGATGATACCACATTGGCTATTTGTGGTCCCATTACTGAGAAGGTTGGAGAAGATGTCACAGAGTTAGGGGGAAGTGTAGTCGAGGAAGCAGCGGCAGGTTTAGAAAGCTTGAAGAAAGAAGCAGATGAACCTATTTCATCTGGGGATGAGACGTTGGCTGACAGACTAAGGAAATTGGGGGAGTCCTATAACCCCAAGAAAAAGAGGACTCAAAAGTCCAAGAAGGCTACTAACCCAGTTCCTTCTAAGAAGAGGAAATCTTCTGTAGCTGCTGATACTCCTGTTCCTAAGGTGCGTGCTACACGTAGTGCTGTGAGAGAGGAAGAAGAAATGTTTGAGAGGGCTCTGCTAGAGAGCAAGAAAAAGAGAGCTGCAAAGGGAAAGGCTAAAGTAGGAGAGCCTGTGGAGACTGTTGTGGTTGAAGAGGATACGATGGACCTGGTCCATCATGAGGAGCAGACTGCTCCTGTTGTGGTTGAGGCACCAAAATCAAAAAGGGCTAAGGCTTCTTCAAAGAAGTCAGCTACAGTGTCTACCATACCTACAAGAACTGTTAAAAGGAACAGGTCCAAGGCAAGAAAAGTGAAGATCATTGAGAAAGATGATGATAAAGAGTGGAGTGGAGAAGATGAGGGGGAAGTTGGTGAAGTGACCGACAGAATCGCCTTGTTTGGCAAAAGAACAATTCTGAAGGGAAAGTTGTTGAAGGATCTCGAGGAACCTGGGATGCGATACTTGCTAGAAATACTGGATGTTCAGGGGTGGAAGAACATGGTCCTTCACATGGAAGGAAGGTTGGCTAGAGCTGAACTGGTGGAGTTCATGGGTAATGCAGTGGTCAAGGACGGCAGAGTCACTATTACACTAGGCAAAGATGGCCTAGTTTGGATGGGATTAGCCTCAGCAATCAACATTACCAGATTCTTCAGTGACAATGAAAGTGAAATTGAACCTAGGCCAGTCTACAAAAGTGAAATGAAGCCAGAGCACAAGTTGTTCTTCGAGTTTGTCATCAAGTTCTTGCTGCCAAGACAAGAACGAAGGCACATAGCCAACTATATGGATCTGACCTTGATGGAGTGTTTGTATAGGGGAAAGCATATCAACTGGAAAGCCTTCATCATCCAACTCTTGGACAGAGTTGTGAATGGAACAAAAGCACATGCAATCCCATAGGGATTTATTCTGACAGTTGTGCTTGCTCATTTTGATGTTCTTGTGAAAAAGGCTGAGATGGCTACTGCCAAGGAATATTTTGGGAAGGATACTTTGCTGACTTACGATTATACTGTCAATGTTCCTACAGATGAACCTGGTTCATCTAGGAAGTAGCCTGTCAATAGCAAAGTCAGAACTCTAGTGCAGGAAAGCGAGATCAAGGATATGGAGATCCTTCGTTAGAAATCTCGTTTGATTGAGGTTAAAGCTGAGCGGGATGCTCCCAAGGCTGAATTAGAAAAATAGAAGGAAAAGAACGAGGATTTTGTTAACCAGATGCTTTCTCTTCTACAAACCAATACCACAACCTCCTCCGCACCTTCCAATCCTTAGGCTGTCCAGAGCTACCTAAACCCCTCTTTCAGTGCCCAGTTCGGGATGTGTTTCTGTTGATTTTATTCTGTCGTGCTAATGGTTTTATGGTGCTTGACTTGCGTACTAATCAGTGAATTCTGCTGTTTTTGTTATTAACTTGTCTCAGTTTCTTAGATAGCTTACATTTATTGGTTTCTTATGATGATTAATCATGTTTGCACCTGCAGTTGCCTCAATGGCCATGAGTAATTGTTAACAACTCTAGTAAGTTTATCATTTTGCAAACTTTTCGATGACGCCAAAAGGGGGAAGACATGTGCTTTTATATTTCAAGTGATATTTATAACCTAATAATGAACCTGGTTTCTCTATGATAAATGCTTAAAAAACATACAGCGTTTGAAGTGTATACAGGGAGAAGCACAGAGTTTGTCATCATCAAAAAGGGGGAATTTGTTGACCCAAGTCACTGCATAGTTTTGAAGATTGACAAATGTCTGACCAGTTGAACCAGGTCTATCAGAGCACACATAATTGACCTGACACGTTGGCACATGAACCGTATATACATAGGAGATGAATACGATTGTGAAGTATCAATGAACAAAGAGAGTGTCTCCTAATGCGAAAAGGTTACAAATTGATAAGAGAATAGAAGTTGAACAGCAAGGACAATAACGAAGGAAGGAAGTTGAGTTTAATATGAACTCTTTCTCACAGGAAGAGTTGTACCAGAACTGAACGACAAACTCAACAACCGACTCTATAAATAATTGAATTATTCTTGCTTGAATTACCAACGCACAAGTGCAGAAGTGAATCAAGATCTGAAAGCAAAATTCCCAGAGATTTTGCAAGCAGAATTACTGTGCGATACAAAGGCTACAGACCAGCTAGAAGAACCAGTTCCATCTGTTTGTCATTGAGTCTAGTTGGTTGTAGTAGGCGATTTAATATTGTATCTTTTCAGCTTTCATAGAAGCAATTGTAATAGGTACACATTGTTCAAGTTAGAGTTAACTTGAAGCTTGTAGAAATTAGCTAGAGGCTAGTTACTACGAAGGGATTAGAGTTAGTCCTAGGATTACAAAAGAGTTTATTTTGTAAGTCCGTTTGGCTCAGAGTTTTAGTGAAGAGTTTGAGCAAATCCAACTGAAGAGTAGGTCGTGGTTTTTTCACCTTTTAAGCCAGGTGTTTTCCACGTAAAAATATATGTATTCTTACTTTACTGATTTTATTATTCCATAACAGTAGAAGTTGGAACACCAAGAAGAACCAGGTTCTTCTAGAGAGACAGCACTTGAAAAATTGGATACCACACAAATTAACCTATCTTCTTGTGTGGTATTGACGTCTAAAACATCAGTTCTATTGTCATTATTTCATATTCTGCTTTTACTATTATTTATAGTGAAACTTGTTCTCTTTATAATTGTTGAGACATAAATATTGTGAAAGGCTTTGACTTAAATTGTGAAAATCCTTTTTATAAATAAAGAGATGTGATTGTCTGGTGGGAGCGGGTTGCACACTGTAACAAAGAGTGATAAGGGTGTACATGTGGGATCGGGTTGCATGCCGCAACACGAGAAATAAGGGTGATATATATAAGGAGGAGCAATAAAGGTGGACAGGTGGGAGCGGGTTGCATGCCGCAACAAGCAACGATAAGGGAGGACACTTATGTTTTACTGATTTTTAAAACTCAAAAATTTGAAAACTTATTGTTTTACTTTACTATTTCTCATATTTTTGCACTTACAGTTATTTTACAGAGAAATTTAGAAACTTACGTGAGAATTTAGTTATAGTTGAGACCTGAAAAAGGCAGCCGAGATTTTATTTATTGTTACAGTTTATTGTTTTTGCTTAGTTTACAATTTCTTTCTTGCTTTATTATATATTGTCACAGTTTATGTTATGATTGCCCCGCCGTAGCCTCGTCACTACTTCGTCGAGGTTAGGCTCAACACTTACTCAGTACACGGGGTCGGTTGTACTGATACTACACTCTGCACTTCTTGTGCAGATCCAGGTACCAGTCAGAGTTATGTGAAAGTAGTAGCGGACATTATTCGCACGGAGACACGAGGTAGATCTGCTGGCATCCGCAGATTCCTGGAGTCTTCCCTTTATTATTTAGATACTGTTTTTTTATTTCATTCAAAATAGAGATACATTTCTTTCAGCCCAATTATTTGTAGTATTATTTAGTAGTTCGTGAATTGTGACACCAAACCCTAGATAGTTATACTGTAATGATCCGACCAGTCATTTTGAGCTCTAGCACGTCGTTCAGTAGTTTGAGGTCATGAGCAGCTTCGTTTCAGGTATTATGACTTGTACGCATGGCCGGAATTGAAATTCGGGAAGTCTAGGTGGATTTGGAAATACAATTCTCGTTTCGGAAGCCTTAAGTTGGAAGAATCAACTAAGTTGAGTACACGACCTCTGAATCAAGATTTGAAGGTTCCATCATGTTCGTATGATGATTTCGGACTTGGGCGTATGCTCGGATCGGGAGTCGGATAACCTGGGAGCATTTCGGCGCATATTATGGAAGATAACATTTTAGAAGAATTTCATAAATTTGGGTTGGAAGGAATTTCGGTGTTATATATGTCTGTTTGGGATTCTGAGCCTAGGAATAGCTCCGTATGGTGATTCTGGAGTTGTGAGCGCGATCGGAAGTGAATTCGGATGTCCGTAAGTCATTTGGCTAAAGATAGGAATTTGAAGGTTTTTGAGAAATCCGACCGGAATTGGAAATTTTGATATCGGGGTCGGAATGCGATTCCGAAAGTTGGAGCAGGTCTGTAATGTCGAATATGACTTGTGAACAAAATTTGGGGTCAATCAGACGTGATTTGATAGGTTTAGGCATCGAACGTAGAAGTTTGACATTTCAAAGTTCATAAAGTTTGGATTGGAGTGCGATCGTGGTTTCAGCGTTGTTTGATGTGATTTGAGGCCTCGAGCAAGTCCGTGGGATGTTATGGGACTGAGTCGTGTGATTGGACGGGGTCCCGGGGGCATCGGGTGTGTTTCAAGGTGGTTTTGGATCATTTTGGGCTGTTTTGAGATGGCTGATGCTGGTGTCTGGTGTTGTTCTTCGCGTTCGCGAAGAAGAATTTGGCATCAGGGACTTTGCTTTTCGCGTTCGCGAACAGTGCCTCGCGTTCGCGAAGAAGAGAAATATCTGCTGCGCAGGTCTGACTTCGGAGGCTCATATCTCACAATCTATAAGAAACTTTGAGATGCTGTAAAAATGAAAGTTGTAACCCTTTGTATCTAGTTTCTGGTAAAGTAAACCATTTAGCATTTTGATTTGCGTATGAAGAGTTATGGCTGTTACACTACAAGATGTACGGAAAGATGAAGAAGAAATTTGTGTTGCACAGGGCTGACTTTGGCAGCTTATATCTCGAAATCTATAAAGGAATTGGGAGATGACCAAAACATGAAAGTTGTAGATCTTGGAGTCTAGTTTTCAGAACATTAAACTGTTTGTCATTTGGAGTTTTTTGCAGTAAAGTTATGATCATTCTACTAGAGGCTGTCTGAGAAGCTTTTGGAATTTGCCTTTCGAGATCATTTTTCTTCGCGAACGCAAGGGTAGGCCCGCGAACGCAAGGGTAGACTTGCCTGGGAGTGTTTACGTTTTCAAAAAATGGGTTAGGATCATTTCATCTCATTTCCTCCGTGGGAGACAACCTAGGGGCGATTTTGGAGCTCCATCTTCATCATCTATGTCAAGGTAAGTGATTCCCACCTATTTCAAGTTAAATACTTGGATTATGTATATATTTTAACATGAAAATTCATGAAAAATTAGTGAAAACTTGGGATTTTGGTAGAAAACCTAGAACTGTTAGTTTTCAATTTTTACCATGAATTCGAGCATGAAAATTTGAGTAAATTATATATTTGAGTTAGTAAGGCTATGGGTAGAGTTTATCTTCGAGAAATTTCGAAATTTGGGCACGTGGGCCCGAGGGCATGTTGGTCAATTCTTCGAGCGGAGTTGGGAATTTATATAATTTTAATTGTTAACAAGTGTTAGAGTATATTTTCATTAGTTTGCCGTTATTTGGCTAGTTTCGGAGCGTTGTGCAACGATTTGAGTCATCGGAAGGGCTTGGAAGCCGGTTATGGAATTTCGGAGCGAGGTAAGTCTCCTTTCTAACTTTGTGAGGGGGAATTATCCCCATAGGTGAACTAATTAATGATGTGCTACTATTTGCGGGGGCTACGTACGTATGAGGTGACGGGAGTCCGTGTGTAGCTACTATTATACTTGTGTCCGAGTAGTCTAGGACCCACTAGCATGCCTTACGTGTTGTACATGTTATCCTGCCAATAAAATTAGATTGATAATGCTATTGAATTGGTAATTTATTTCTTAAGAAGGCTAGAGTGTACCTTTCCTAGTCATTTAGAAAGAGAATCGATTCCTCCGTGGATAATTGTGTTCCTGATAAGATTATATTATTGAACATTATTAAACTTACCAAATGAATTTCAAAACAAAGATTTAAATGCTATTTTTCGTGTTCCTTTAAAGAGAATTTTACCATTTTCTTGGGTAACTTCCTTCTTGATAAAAATGTGGATTTATTGTGTGAATATGTGTATCTATGGGTGCCTGAGTCGAATGTATGATTCGCGATCAGGATAACCTTGTATTTTTGTATAACCGCGTCGCATGATTGATTCGTGAGCAGGGCAGATAGATGCATCTATGGTTCGAGCCGTTCGACCCTCGGCAGTGCACAATTTATTATTGTTGGTCCGCGCCGTTCGACCCTCAGCATTTTCTTGTGCATGATAATTGCTGCGTATTTCCTGTAATTTTTACTGTTTATTGACCTAAGAAGTTTTAGATTGCCAACTGAAATGATGAAGGTTTAAATTGTTAAATGTGAAAGAAGTTGATATTTCTTATCCTTGATTATTATGAAATTTGCCTATGATACTCATGCTTATAATCTCACTTAATTATACTCAACTGACCTATAGCAAGTGTCAAATTCGACCTCTCATCACTACCTCTCTAAGGTTAGGCGGGATACTTACTGAGTACACATTGTTTTCGTACTCATACTACACTTGCTGTGCATTTTTATTTCACAGGTACTTTCACCGCGATGTGGCCAGCATTGAAGACTTAGGTGAGCTGTATTATCCGGAGGCGACCCGCAGCTGACAGATCTCCCTCGTATTGTATTTATTTTTATTTTAAATTCCTTTTCCACTGGTATTTCGGACAAGCTTTGTTGTATTTGTAAAATTCTTAGAAATTGCTCATGTACTTGTGTCGCCGGGTTCTGGGATGTGTTTGGGATTTAAATTTAATAAATTGAATTGTTTATCTATCGTACTTATTTAATAAATTTTTAATCGCTCATTGGGTTGTAAGCGAATGGTAACGATTTCGAAAATGTTAAAACATGAATTTACTTCAACTAATTGATGGTTGGCTAGTCTGACGGTGGTGTCCGGTGCCATCACGACCTTAATAGATTTTGGGTCGTGACATATACACTTAGTATTAGTTTGTGGTTCATTTCATCATATCGAATATTATTCCTGATTGCATTTATTGGAAAATATCAGATTTCCTTCTTATTTTACATTGTTCTTTTGTGTTTATGTAAACCTATATAAGAAAATGGTTAATTACACTGGCTTGCCTAGTAAGTATGGTGTTAGGTGCCTTCACGATCCCGAGGGTTGGGAATTTGGGTCGTGACAAGACCAATACAACAATTTACAATTAAAAGGTGCAAACAAGTCAAATTCAGCAAATAGTAGGGATTAGGGGACCTATGGGAAGAACTAACATAGCTAACATGAGAAGATGCTGATTAACACGTAGAAGTAAGACAGGGAATGAAGAATTAAAGGAAAGCAGTAAATTAGAGAAAATATATAATTTGGTGATGTATAAGCACTCGTCACCTCGCATATACGCCGCTCACATGAATTTCACATAATCACGTAGTCCGAGGGTTCCTAATTCCCTCAAGTCAAGGTTAGACATAATACTTACCTCGATCCACAGGCCACTCACTGCTCAATTACCACTTTTCCTCTAATTTCCACCTTTGAACCACTCGTATCTAGCCATAATTAATGTAATAACATCAAATATGGCTAAACAAATCAATTTCAATACATACATTTATGTTTCCCAAACTTTCCTGTGATGAACCAAAGGGTCATCTTATGATTTAAGACTCCATTCCGGGCTCGTTAACCTTAGAAACATTATTTTTATTCACTTCGATTTGTGTGCGCAGTTCGGGCGTGAATCCGGAAAGCCTTTATGTGAAAATCTATGAAATAATATTTTTTGGGAGTTTAAAATTGATTTTAGTTGACTTCGGTCAACATTTTGAGTAAACGGACTCGGACCCCTGTTTCGACGGTCCCGGGAAGTCCGTAGTAAAATATGAGACTTGGGCGTATGCCCGGAATTGAATTCCGAGGTCCCTAGCTAGACAAATGAATTTTTGATGAAAATTGTTAAACTGAAATTTAAAGGAATTAAAGAAATTGATTAATTTTTGAACACATAGGTATCGGGCCCGTATTTTAGTTCCGGAGCCCGGTACAGGTCTATTATAACATATATGTCATGTCTGTGAAATTTGATGGAAATCGGAGTTTATTTGACGTGCTTCGGACGTCCGGTTGAGAAGATAGTGAATTTGAAATGTTCTTGAGGAATCCATGATTTTTGATGCTAAATCCGTAGTTTTAGGTGTTATGTTAGCGATTTGATCGCACGAGCAAGTCTATAGGATGTTTTTGATTTGTGTGGATGCTTGGTGTAACGACCCGGCTGGTCGTTCCGAGAGTTTAGCCCCGTTTCCCCCTATTTCTATCCTGTTATGTGTTATTCAACTCAATCATGTTGTGTTAGGTTGGTTGGCTTGGGTTCGGAGTAGTGATGGAGAAAAATGAGACACTTAGTCTCCTAAGTTGGTGAATTAGTTAGAAAAGGTCAACCAAAAGTTGACTTATAGATAAACAATCTCGGAATGTGGTTTTTATGGCTTGGATAGCTTCGTTAGGTGATTTGGGACTTAGGAGTGTGTTCGAAATGTGATTCGGAGGTCCGTGGTAAAATTAGACTTGAATTGGCGAAATTGGATTTTTGGCGATTTCCAGCCGGCAGTGGAAATTTAGCTATCGGAGTTGGAATAGAATTTCGGAAGTTGGAATAGGTTCGTAACCGCTGTTGTGATGTGTGTGCAAACTTTTAGGTCATTCGGACATGGTTTGGTTGGTTTCTGCATCGTTGGCGAATTTCGAAAGTTTAGAAATCCTTAGGCTTGAATCTCGGGTTAATTTGGTGATTTGATGTTGTTTTGAGTGTTCCGAAGGTTCGACTAAGTTTGGATAATCATATATGACTTGTGGGTACCATTGGTTGAGGTCCCGAGGGCCTCGGGATGAGTTCAGATGGTTGACTGATTGATTTTGGCACTTAAAGAATGATGGTGTGCTGCTGTTATGTGATTCCGCAGATGCGGATGGGTGGCCACAAAGGCGGTCACCACATGTGCGGTTGGTCGTCACAGGTGATGATTTTGGGCTGATTGAGGTTCATCGCAGATGCAGAAAAGTTACCACACCTGCAAGCCCGCAGGTGCGGATGATTGGGCGCATGTGTGAAAAGGAAAAGTTATTGAATCACCACAGGTGCGCACCTGGGACTGCAGGTGCGATGAAAAGGTCGCCAGATGCGGTAATCGCTGGGCAGAACTTAATAATAGAGGCCTTCACGAAATTTGGCCATTTTTTACCATTTGTGTTCGGGTTTGGAGCTTTTTAAGAGGAATTGAAGAGGGATTCGTGGGATAACACCTTAAGGAAATGTTTTTGAACCTAATACTCGATTTTATGGTGATTTTCAGTTAGATAAGCATGAAATTTGTGTGATTTAATGATAAAATTGAGGTGTTAGGGCTTGAAAATTTGAAGGTTTGATTTGGGGATTTGAGGGGTCATATGTGATCGGATTTTGACGAATTTGGTATGTTTAGACTCGTGAGTGAATAAGGATCTCAGTTTTGTAATTTTTTTCGAGTTCTAAGACGTGTGTACGGGGTCGGGTTAGGCCAAATTCGGGATTTGTGATGTAATTTGATAATTTTGATGTGGGCTTTGCTCATTTAGCATATATTAATGATAAAATACTAATTTTTGGTTAGATTCGGGGTGATTTGTGGCCGAGTCGAGCGGCAAGGGCATTGCGGAGTAGAGTTTTGGCTTGATTGAGGTAAGTAACGCTTCCAAACTTGGTTCTAATGGTTCGAAACTCCGAACTACGTGTTATGTGATTAGAATTGGGTGACGCACATGCCAAGTGACGGGTGTGCGGGCATGCACCATAAAACTTGTGACCTGGTTCATTCCATGGCATCGTTTAGTGGTTATTTCTTGTTGATATTGGTGCTTCTATCAATGCGATTAAAGTAAAAATGTTGGAAATCATGCTAGATATTATGATTAGGGCTTTTCGCCGACCCTGTTCAGACCCGAGCGGTCTTCTTAATGCAAACCATGCTAGAAATCATGCTAGACATTATGTTAAGGCTTCACGCCGATATTGTTGAGACCCGCGTGGTCATTTATTGTAGTCATCTCCTGTGTTTCATTGATATTATATACTCAGTCCTGTCATTTCATATCATATCATGTCTCAGTCTCGGTAATTATTGTTTTACACATTATATCCATGTTTCGGGCTAGTTCATGCATTGTGAGCCCATGTGAGCGAGACTGGAGAGTGATGACTGAGTGATGCCGAGAGCCTGATGTTGAGTGACAGTTGTGGGATCGGACTACAAGCCGCAACATGTTATATTGATTATGCCTGGATCTGGCTTATGATAGCACTTGGGCTGTAGGAGCCCCTCCGGATTCTGTAACACACCCCCAGTGAGCGTAGTATTTGAGTGATGGATCTTCCCTGGACATGGATCTTGTCCGAAGTGTTCATATTCGGAGATGGATTGTCTCCATGAGGCTGGATTGGCATGTTTTCCCTCGGTACTGAGCGATTGATGTCAGTAATGTGTATACGTATTCATGGATGGATCTTCCCTGGGCCGTCGAGCAATATACAGTATTGAGTGGTGGTAAGATGTATCATTTATCTGGAGATGGATCTTCTCCATAGGGCTGGATCGACCTTCCTCAGTACTGAGTGACTTATGTCTGATGTGTATATATATTCTGGGATGGATCTTCCCTGGGCCATGCGAGACATATACAGTACCGAGTGGACGCGTATCTGAGAGTGGGAGCACATTGTGCATTTTATACAGTTAACGCATTGTCATGTACTAGAAATTGTGTTATAAATATCTTGAACTATAGGAGTTGCATTTATCATATTACTTGAACTGCTTTTATTATACTGCAAGCATATCCACATTGTTGCTTAAAGGATTCTGTTGTGAACATGGAGATTTGGTCCGTCACTACCTCTCAACCCACAGTTTGGGCTTGTTACTTACTGATTTGGTGTACTCATGTTACCCTCCGCACCTTGTGTGCAGATTCAGGTACATCGGGACCCGGTAGCGGTTGCTGATCTGCTAATAGAGTTTCATTTGGAGTCTTCGAGGTAGCAGCTGGCGATCACAACCTCGTTTTCTCCTTCTCTATCTTCTTGCCGTACTTTATTATTTCAGACAGTGTTGTCCACTTTTGCATTTCGACATTTGTAATAGTAATAGCTCATGACTAGGTGACACCAGTGCTGGGATTTATTTTATTTGTGTCTTAATGATTTTCAACTTTTAAATGTTTTATAAATGAGACTTTTGCTGCAAATATAGTGATCTTTCTAAAAGAAACTTAAAATTAAATAAAGCGTGTGGCTTGCCTGATTTCACGATAGGCGCCATCACGACTGGGCATTTTGGGGTCGTGACAAGTTGGTATCAGAGCTCTAGGTTATATAGGTCTCACCAGTCATGAGCAGGTTTAGTAGAGTCTTGTGGATCGGTATGGAGATGTCTGTACTTATCTTCGAGAGGCTGCAGAACCCTTAGGAAAATCTCACATTCTCAAATACTGTCGTGCGAATCTGTTGATTCTAGAAACTAAACTTATGTTGTTTCATTCTCTCATAGATGGTGAGGACACGCGCTACCGATCAGGGTGACCAGACACTAGTTGGGTCCGTGAGAGGTCGAGGCCGCGGTCGAGGCTGTGGTAGAGGGAGGGGTGCAGCCCGCGCAACAGCCGGGGTAGTACCGGTGGACCCTCCAGTTATTCTAGATTAGGTCCCACCCGCTGATGTACTAGTGGAACCGGCCCAAGCACCGGCCGTGCCTATTGTTATCCGGGGTCTCCAGGAGACCTTGGCCTAGATTCTGACCGCGTGCACTAGTCTAGCACAGGCAGTCACAGCTTCTACTTCAGCCGCTAGTTCTCAAGGTGGGAGAAGCACTCAGACTCCAGTTGCCCGCACACCTGAGCAGGTTATTCAGGGACTTCAGACACCGAGGACAGCTCCAGCCCAACCGGTTGCACCAGCTCAAGATTTTGTGATCCAAATTATGGCTGATGATGAGCATCGCAGGTTGGAGAGATTTGGTAGACTTCAGCCTCCGACTTTCAGTGGTGTTGAGGGCGAGGATGCCCAAGGCTTCTTAGACAAGTGTCAGAGGATTCTTCGCACAATAGGGATATTGGAGACCAGTGGGGTCTCGTTTACCACTTTCTAGGTTTCAGGAGCTGCATTTACCTGGTGGGAGTCTTATGAGAGGCATAGGCCTGTTGGTGCAGCACCCCTTACTTGGCAGCAGTTTTCCACTCTCTTTTTAGAGAAGTATGTTCCACAGTCCCGCAGAGAGGAGCTGCATAGACAGTTTGAGTTGTTGCGTCAGGATGAGTTGACAGGGATGCAATATGAGATGAGATTTTCAGAGCTTGCCCGTCATGCTATTTGGTTGGTTCCTACAGATAGAGATAGGATCAGGAGGTTCGTGGATGACTTCACATATCAACTCGTATTCTTATGACTAGAGAGAGAGTATCAGGTGCTACTTTTGAACATGTTGTTGATATTGCCCGGGACATTGAGTCAGTTCTTTGCCAGGAGCGGGATGAGAGAGAGGCCGAGAGGCCTCGAGAATCTGGTAGTTTTGGTGGTGTTCCTTCAGGAGGAAGGTTTCAGCACGGTAGAGGCCGTCCATTCATGCAGGCTCAACCAAGTCACTCAGGTTATCGTGGTGGATCAGCTGGTCGTGATCCTCACAGTTCCCATCAGGGGCACCCATCATTCAGTGCTCTACCAGATTAGAGTTCATCTTGTGCACCATCGGTTCGGGGCTCATATATGCCTAGTTCTTCTAGTGGTTATCCTAGTGTAGGGATTCCCTTCCCCCACTGCCATTCTTCGAGAGGGGTTGCTCTAGTGTGGAGATGTGGGCCATATCAAGAGGTTTTTCCCCCATCTTACAGGAGGTACTTATCAGTAGAGGTGCCAGCCCGCGACTTCGATCCCAGTTGTTGCACCGCCTGCCCAGGCAGCTAGGGATGGGGGTCAGGCAGCTAGGGGTCGCCCTAGAAGGGGAGGTCGATCCGGTGGTGATCAGGCCCGATTTTATGCACTTTCAGCCATACCAGATGCTATAGCTTCAGATGCCGTGATCCCAGGTATTGTTTCAGTCTGTCACGAGATGCTTCGGTTTTTATTTGATTCCGGTTCTTCATAGTCATATATTCATCATATTTTGCCTATTCTCTAGGTATGCCCCGTGAGTCTTTAGTTACATTTGTTCATGTGTTCGCCTTGGAGGCGATACTGTTATTATGGACCGTGTGTGTGCCAGTTATGTGTGGTGTCTATTGGTTGTCTGGAGACCTGAGTGGATTTATTATTGCTCAGTATGGTTGACTTCGATGTGGTTTAAAAGGGGAATCCTGAATTCTCAGGTAGCACGGACGATCTCAGAGGATCAGATAGATGATGTTACTTTTAGGTATAGCTCGATGAAGGTGTAAGTTTCAGAAAATTCTCTGTGTCTTGATTTAAGGGTACCTCATTGGTGAGGCGTCACTCTCTTTGTTGTTCGGCTGCGAGTATTCAAATCCGGCCGTGTAACACCTACGAGTTGTAGAGGTATTCCTTGTGGCGTGATCACGTATTGGAGGAGTATTAGACATACAAGCGATGAAGTTGAGATCAGATATGTGATTTGTGTGCTTTGAAGGTTTGGGAACTGGAAACTCGGATGAGTAGACAATTTCGTACTGGAGGACTATAGAGACGTAGCTAAGGTTAGTTGGATGATAGTGTGTGTTGTTGAGATTCAGTCATTTTGGACCTTTGGAGAGTCATTTGTCGATTAGGTATAACCGGATTGATTTGGGGTTTATTAGTAGTCCCAGTAGGGATAGGTGTTTTGCACCAAGGCGGATTGATTGGCTCTGTAGTGCTATTGTGAGGAATGTCAGTTAGTGGTTATTGGGCTTATCTGTGCTATGGGATGATCTAGGAGTTACAAGTCCATGCTTTGGGGAGCGGCGATTCATTGGTTTTAGGCACGCATGGTGGCGTTTCTGTTGTGGTCTTTTATCGGAGTTTGAGTAAGGTAAAGTAGATGGGTATCATAGGATGTAGACGTATTGGTTGTGTTCTTTCAGATTCGTGCGGCATGATAGCGTCTGATTTCCCGTGATTATGGTAAGGCACTTTGAGTACTTGATATCGGGTTTCGTGTGGTTTTTTTTATTTTGAGCAAGACGGAGCGAGGGATATAATATGGACCAGCATTCGGATAGGGTTCACGTATTGCAGCGGAGTATGTTAAATATGACCCTTGTGTGTTAGATTCATGTGCTTTGGGTATGCGGTGTGTGGGGAGTTCCTGACTTGCGTTGGGGGTGATACCAGTTGATCTTGCGGGGCGGTTTCCTAGTTGATGTCATTTATCATGTTTGAGTCCATTTGGGATGTTGCTTGTTGGTGCCTGGACTGCACGTATTGTGGCTTTAAGCTGTATGGATACGTCATGGCGCTAGAGCGATTGTGGTGGATGAGGTGAGGTCATCGGACCTAGAATGGGTGCTATCGGATCTGGTTGCGGCATATTTGGAGTTGATGTCAATCGACTTAGAAATTTTGCTATACCTCCTGTCGAAGAGGGGAAGTCCAACACTTGAGGATTCGACGAATGGCTGTGGAGTTCTGCATGTTTCTTCTTCATTATCAGTATTTGAAGGTGGTAGAATGGGTCTCTGCATGATGACGGGTTTATTACCGGTATTTGGGTGGCTTGGGCATCTATTGTGATTTGAACTTATCATTATGAGTGTTAGAGATAGGTGGGATATCATGTGGTTTCATCTTGAGTTATGACTTTGGTTGGATACAGCATGTTCAGACATATACAGTGGGTGGATGCGTGATTCTGATCTTGTAGATAAGTTCTGATGTGGAAATTTGGATTCTAAGGCGTAGGGATTAGGTTGGATATAGAGGCAATCGAATGTGTTGTGTTATCAGATCTATGTAGGGTAGGGTGACATGGGGTCACCCCCGGGTATGTGCATGGTAAGGTTATTCAGCGGTTTGATGGCTTTTGGAACAACTCTTGGCACGTTCGAGGACGAACATTTGTTTAAGAGGGGGAGAATGTAATGACCCGGTTGGTCGTTCCGAGAGTTTAGCCCCATTTCCCTTAATTTTGTCCTGTTATGTGTTATTCAGCTCTATCATGTTGTGTTAGGTTGGTTGGCTCGGGTTCGGAGCGGTGATGGAGAGAAATGAGACACTTAGTCTCCTAAGTTGGTGAATTAGTTGGAAAAGGTCAATCGGAAGTTGACTTATAGATAAACAATCTCGGAATGTGATTTTTATGGCTCGAATAGCTTCGTTAGGTGATTGGAGACTTAGAGTGTGTTCGGAATATTATTCGGAGGTCCGTGGTAAAATTAGGCTTGAATTGGTGAAATTGGATTTTTGGCGATTTCCGGTCGGCAGTGGAAAATTAGCTATCGGGGTTGGAATGGAATTTCGGAAGTTGGAATAGGTTCGTAGTGTTGGTTTTGATGTGTGTGCAAATTTTCAGGTCATTCGGACATGGTTTGGTTGGTTTCGACATCATTGGCGAATTTCGGAAGTTATAAAAATCCTTAGGCTTGAATCTCGGGTTAATTTGGTGATTTGATGTTGTTTTGAGTGTGCCAAATGTTCGACTAAGTTTGAATAATCATATATGAATTGTGGATACCATTGGTTGAGGTCCCGAGGGCCTCGGGATGAGTTCGGATGGTTGACGAATTGATTTTGGCACTTAAAGAATGCTGGTGTGCTGCTGTTCTGTGATTCCGCAGATATGGATGGGTGGCTGCATGTGCAGTCATCGCAGGTGTGGTTGGTCATCGCAGGTGAGGAATTTGGGCTGGTTGAGGTTCATCGTAGATGCGAAAAAGTTACCGAACCTGCGAGCTCGCAGGTGCGGCTGTTTGGGCGCAGGTGCGAAAAGGAAAAGTTAGTGAATCATCGCATGTGCGCACCTAGGACCGCAGGTGCGGGTCCACAAGTGCGATGAAAAGGCCGCAGATGCGGCAATCGCTGGGCAAAACCTATAAATAGAGGCATTCGCGAAATTTGACCATTTTCCCACCATATGTGTTCGGGTTTGGAGCTTTTTAAGAGGGATTCGTGGGATAATACCTTGAGGTAATATTTTTGAACCTAATAGTCGATTCTATGGTGATTTTCAGTTAGATAAGCGTGAAATTTGTGGGATTTAAAGGTAAAATTTAGGGGTTAGGGCTTGGAAATTTGAAGGTTTGATTTGGGGATTTGAGGGGTCATATGTGATCAGATTTTGACGAATTTGGTATGTTTAGACTCGTGAGTGAATAAGGATCTCAGTTTTGTAATTTTGTCGAGTTCCGAGACGTGGGCCCGGGGATCGGATTTGGCCAAATTCGGGATTTGTGATGTAATTTGATAATTTTGATGTGGGCTTCGCTCATTTAGCATTTATTAATGATATAATACTTTGGTTAGATTCGGGGCCATTTGTGGCCGAGTCGAGCGGCAAGGGCATTGCGGAGTAGATTTTGGCTTGATTGAGATAAGTAACGCTTCCAAACTTGGTTCTGAGGGTTTGAAACCCCGAACTACGTGTTATGTGATTAGAATTGGGTGACACACATGCCAAGTGACGGGCGTACAGGCGTGCACCGTGAGACTCGTGACCTGGTTCATTCCATGGCACCGTTTAGTGGTTGTTTCTTGTTGATATTGGTGCTTCTATTAATGCGATTAAAGTAAACATGTTGGAAATCATGCTAGATATTATGATTAGGGCTTTACGCCAACCCTGTTGAGACCCGAGAGATCGTCTTAATGCAAACCACGCTAGAAATCATGCTAGACATTATGTTAAGGCTTCACGCCGATATTGTTGAGTCCCCAGTGGTCATTTATTGTTGTCATCTCCTGTGTTTCATTGATATTATATACTTAGTCCCGTCGTTTCATATCATATCATGTCTCAGTATCGGTAATTGTTGTTTTACACATTATATCCTTGATTCAGGCTAGTTCATGCATTGTGAGCCCATGTGAGCGAGATTGGAGAGTGATGACTGAGTGAGGCCGAGAGCCTGATATTGAGTGACAGTGGTGGGATCGGGATGCACGCCGCAACATGTTATATTGATTATGCCTGGATTTGTCTTATGATAGCTCTTGGGCTGTAGGAGCCCCTCCGGAGTCTGTAACACACCCCTAGTGAGCGCAGTGATATTTAAGGGATGGATCTTCCCTGGAAATGGATCTTGTCCGAAGTGTTTATATTCGGAGATGGATTGTCTCCATGAGGCTAGATTGGCCTGTTTTCCCTCGGTACTGAGTGATTGATGTCAGTAATGTGTATACGTATTCTGGGATTGATCTTCCCTGGGCCGTCGAGCCATATACAATACCGAGTGGTGGTGAGAAGTATCATTTATCTAGAGATGGATCTTCTCCATAGGGCTGGATCGGCCTTCCTCAGTACTGAGCGACTTCTATCTGATGTGTATATATATTTTGGGATGGATCTTCCCTGGGTCATGCGAGCCATATACAATACTGAGTGGACACGTATCTGAGAGTGGGAGCACATTGTGCATTTTATACAGTTGACGCATTGGCATGTACTATAAATTGTGTTATAAATATCCTGAATTGTCGAAGTTGCATTTATCATATTACTTGAACAAATTTTATTATACTGCAAGCATATCCACATTGTTGCCTAAAGGATTCTGTTGTGAACATGGAGGTTTGGTCCGTCACTACCTCTGAGCCCAGAGTTTGGGCTTGTTAATTACTGAGTTGATGTACTCACATTACCCTCTGCACTTTGTGTGTAGATTCAGGTACATCGAGACCCAGTAGCGGTTGTTGATCTGCTGATAGAGTTTCATTTGGAGTCTTCGAGGTAGCAGCTGGCGATAGCAACCTCGTTTTCTTCTTCTTTATCTTCCTGCCATACTTTATTATTTCAGCCAGTTTTGTCCACTTTTGTATTTCGACATTTGTAGTAATAATAGCTCATGACTCGGTGGCACCAGGGATTTAATTTATTTGTGTCATAGTGATTTTAAACTTTTAAATGTTTTATAATGAGACTTTTGCTGCAAATATAGTGGTCTTTCTGAAAGAAACTTAAAATTAAATGAAGCGTGTGGCTTGCCTGATTTCACAATAGGTGCCATCACGACTGGGCATTTTGGGGTCATGACAAGTTGGTATTAGGCCCCGAGGGCTCAGGAACCATCCGAGCGATGCGCGAGTTGAGTTAATTCTCACCAAGAACTGATGGTGCACCTGATCTGGTGTGCCCGCACCTGCGAGCTTTTGGCCATAGGTTTGAGCTCGCATGTGCGAGTGACATCCCGCAGATGCGACCTAGGACAACCTTTCCTTTTTCCGCAGAGGAGGACTTTCTCCGCAGAAGCGGAACATTGTCTGCAGGTGCGACCTTAATGGCCCGGCCCCATCCCGCAGAAGCGGACTTCCTGTCCGCACTTGCGCACGCGCAGATGCGGCCCAAGCACTGCAGGTGCGAGGGTCGGGCAGTGAGTTCATGTTAATTAGAACTCCAACCCTTTTCTTCTTATTTTCAAAAGGGTGGAAGACCTAGGGCAATTTTCTCAAGGCTTTTTCTTCCAAAATCATAGGTAAGTGTTCATTAACTACTTTCTTCCAATTACCCATTATTTTTCATCAATTTACAACTAAAAGTCTAGGGTTTTCATGGTAGGAATTGGGGGTTTGGGTAGAATTAGGGAATTTTGCATAAATGGAATTTAGACCTCGAATTGAGGTCGGATTTTGAAACTAACTACATATTCGGGCTCGGGAATGAACGGATAAACGGATTTTGGGTCAAACTCCGAGTTTGGATCAAGCGAGCCCGGGGTCCGTTTCAACATTTTTTTTGGGAAAACTTAGGAAAACCATGATTATGCATTAAAGTTAATTCCTTTAGAAATAATTAAGGATATTGAACTAATTATGATTAGATACGAGTGGGTTGGAGGTGAATTCTAAAGGAAAAGTTATACTTGAGCAGTGAGTGGCCTGCGAAATCGATGTAAGTGTTGTGTCTAACCTTAGCTTGAGGGAATAGGTATTGAGTGACTACTTGCTACTTGTTTTGTTGTTGAATGCGATGTATATGTGAGGTGAAGAGTACCTATACGTTGTGATCGAGTCATAACATGCGAGTGAAAGTTAATTCTTGTTATTCTTGTTGTCTTAAAGCCTATTATCTATGATTATTGTTGTTAGTGAAATGTTGGATGATTTGTATCTTGTTCCACTGAGATGGATAATATTGTGAATATTGAGTTGAGATTGAAATGGTAAATGGTGATAGAAACTATGATGAAATACTAGTTTCTTGTGAAATTCCTCTTTACATGTTGTTAATGATTCTATGACTGGTGAGGAAGAGTGTAAAGCAGGAAGGGTGATGCTGTGCATAATTTATTTAAATGGCGAGGAAGAGTGTGAAGCACGAAGGGTGATGCCGTGCATGATTTATTTAAATTGTGAGGAAGAGTATAAAGCACGAAGGGTGATGCCGTGCATAATTTATCTATTGTGAGGTGAGAGTAAAAACACGAAGGGTGATGCGGCGCATTCTTATTTATGATCTGGTGAGGATGAGAGTAAAAGCACAAAGGGTGATGTCGTGCATTCTTATTTATTATTTGGTGAGGCTGAGAGTAAAAGCACAAAGGGTGATGCCGTGCAAGTTTCCTTTCTATTTTAATTGCTTAAATTGTTGCTGATTGTCACGACGAAAAAATCTATTAAGGTCGTGATGGCGCCGGACACCATCGTCAGGCAAGCCAATCATTAATTAGTTGAAATAAATTCCTTTTTTAACATTTTTGAAATCATTACCTTTAACTTATTACGTAATAACTAAACAAAAATCCATTAAGCAAATACGATGGTTTAAATATTCCATTTTAGCAAATATATATCCCAAACACATCCTAGAACCCGGTGTCACAAGTGCATGAGCAATTTCTAAGAATTATACAATCATTACAGAGCTTGTCCGAGATACAAATTGGAAAATGAAATTTAAAACAAAATGAATATAATACGAGGGAGACTCTGTCAGCTGCGGATCGCCTCCAGATGATGCAGCTCGCCTAAGTCTCCAAACCAACCACATCACTGTGAAAGTACCTGTGCAATAAAAATGCACAACAAGTGTAGCATGAGTACAAAAACTAAGTGTACTCAGTAAGTCGCCCGCCTAACCACAGAGAGATAGTGACGAGAGGTCGGATTAGACACTCACTAAGGTCCAACAAATTAATTTAAAATAATATGATATCAGTATAGGCATACGAGGATGATAAAACAGTAAGCATTACGGATAACTATAATTCAAATAAATACTGAAAGTAAAAAAATAAGTAATACTTCCTCATTTTCCCCCAAATACCTTAAATAAACAATTACTTCTTTATTTTCCCCCAAATATCTTTTCACTTCAAAATTCATGAAAAACGTTTAACAATTTAGCATGCGCATACAGGATAAGGACAACCGGCCTGAGCCATCATAATAATCATCTCTGTGCACTACCGAGGGTCGAACGACCCGAACCATAAGTGCACCTTTGCCATAAAATAATCATATCTATGCACTGCCGAGGGTCGAACGGCCCGAACCATAATTGCATCTTTCAAGCTGCCGTGGCGTACGACCCGTTCCTATGAGAGTGGGGGAAATAACACTCCGCTCGCAGAATGTAAAATGCGATGCGGTCACATGCAGTCATGCACAATCAAAAGTCCACCCCGACTACGCCGGGAAAATAAATATTCAAGTAAATGACAAATTTCTCTTTTAAAAATCACCAAATAGTATTTAAATCCTTTTTCGAAATTCATTTGCCAAATTTTATAATATTCAATAATATAACCTTATTCGGAATACAACTATCCATGGAGGAGTCAATTATCTTTTAAATGATAAAGAAGATACACTCTAGACTTCGTAGGAAATAAGTTACAAATTCAATAGCATTATCAGTCTAATATCATTGGCAGGATCACATGTACAACATGTAAGGCATGCTAGTGGGTCCTAGACTACCCGGACATGGCATAATAGTAGCTACGCACGGTCTCCCGTCACCTCGTGCGTACGTAGCCCCCACAGATAGTAGCACATACTTAATTAGTTCAACTAGGGGGACAATTTCCCCTCACAAAGTTAGAAAGGAGACTTACCTCGCTCCGAAATTCCATAACCGACTTCCAAGCCCTTCCGACGACTCTAATTGATGCACAACGCCCCAAAACTATTCAAATAACGGGCAAACCAATAAAAATTCACTATGATACTTGTAACATTTCAAATTATATAAGTTCCCAACTCCGCTCAAAAAGTTGACCAAAATGCCCTTGGGCCCACGTGCCCGGATTCCGAAATTTCTCGAAGATAAGTTCTACTCATAGATTTATTAACTCAATTATACAAATTACTCTAATTTTCATGCTCAAATTCATGGTAAAAGTCCAAAATTTCAAATTCTAGGTCTTCCCCAAAAATCCAAAATTTATACTAATTTTCCACGTTTAAATCCATGTAAGATCACATATTTAACTCAAAAATAGGAAGAAATCACTTACCTAGTGTTGCTTGGTGAAAATCCCTCCTTGAGCTCTCCAAAATCGTCCGAACCAAATGAAAGAAATGGGCCAAAACTCGTGTTTAAAACAATCTGCCCAGGCTTCAACAAGTTGTACCTTGCGCTGTGCAGGTTGTACATCCTATTATAATTTCCCCTTGCTGTACACCTTCTGTTAAAACGACTATAACTCCTTGTAGTAATATCCAAATGACAAACGGTTTGAAGATTTAGAAACTAGACTCGAAGATCTTTAATTTGATAGATTTTACACCATATAACTCTGTATATATTCCGAGATATGAGCTTCTAAAGTCGGCTCCATGCATCAGAAAATTCTATCGAAATTGCTCCACCAGCCATCTTCAGTCGATCATAACTTTATGATAAAATATCCAAATCATGAATAGTTTAACTTGCTGGAAACTAGAATGCAAGGGCTACAACTTTAATGTTTTGAAAATTTTCCGATTTCTTATATATTTGTATATATACGCCTCCAAAGTTAGCTCTTTGATGCATCAGTTGCTGTCCAAAACAGATTTGCAGCAGAAATTTCAGCAGCTATTTTGGCCTGAAATCCATTCTGTTAACCTTCCAAAATCCACCCAAGGCCCTCGGGACCTTAACCAATTATACCAACATGTCCCAAAACATGATACGAACTCGCTCGAGGCCTCAAATCACATCAAACAACGTCAAAATCATAAATCGCACTTCAATTCAAGCTTTATGAACTTTGAAATTTCAAACTTCTACATCCGATGCCGAAACCTATCAAATCACGTCCGATTGACCCCGAATTTTGCACACAAGTCATATTCGACCTTACGGACCTGCTCCAACTTTCGGAATTAGAATCTAACCCCGATATCAAAAAGTCAAACTCTCGGTCAAACTTCTCAGAAACCTTCAAATTTCTATCTTTAGCCAAATGACTTCAAAATGACCTACGGACCTCTGAATTCACTTCTGATCGCGCTCCCAACTCCAGAATCACCATATGTAGCTGTTCCCAGATTTAGAATCCCAAACGGACATCAATAACACCGAAATACACTTCAACCCAGACTTATGAAATTCCTTTTAAAATGCTAACTTCCGCAATATACGTCGAAACGCTCCCGGGTTATCTAAAACCCAATCCAGACATACGCCCAAGTCCGAAATCATCATATGAACCTGCTGGAACCTTTAGATCCTAATTCCGAGGTCGTTTACTCCAAATTCCAGTCTTAATCTATTCTTCCAACTTAAGGATTCTGAAATGAGAATTTTCTTTCCAATTTGACTCCGAACATCCCGAAATTTAATTCCGATCACACCTACAAGTCATAATACCTGAAACAAAGATGCTCATGACTTCAAACCGCTGAACGACGTGCTAGAGCTCAAGACGACCAGTCGGGTCGTTACACTAATCACTGTCTGCTTCTGTCTCATTGTTTTCTCACTCATTATGTTAATTCCCCACTGTGTGCTCCCTTCCCATTATTTGTTGTTTATTTTTCTTTATTTGCTGTTATTTCTACTAGCATGATTATACTTGTCCAGGTTTTTATGTGGTGTCCTGTCCTAGCCTCGTCACTACTTCGCCGAGGTTAGGCTCGACACTTACCAGTACATGTGATCGTTTGTACTGATACTGCAATCTGCACTTCTTGTGCAGATCTAGGTTTAGGTTTGAGCGGAGTTCGAGTTGTAGTAGACTATTCGCACGGAGACACGAGGTAGATCTGTCAACGTCCGCAGCTTCCTGGAGTCTCTTCCTTATTATTCAGTTACTGTTTTATTTAGTTCAAACAGATATAAATTTTCTTTCAGCCAAATACTTGTAGTAAATTCTTAGTAGTTTGTGAATTGTGACTCCAAACCCTGGGTAACTAGACATTAGTATTAGTTTTCGCAGTATGTCTTAATTACTTTAATGTTGTAACCCTCTAATATTGGCTTGCCCAGCAAGTATAGCGTTAGGCGCCATCACGGTCCCGATGGTGGGAAATCGGGTCGTGATATTTCCCCTCAAAAGTCAAAAATCAACGAGGGACCGCTTGGTCAAAACTCGAGGTTCGGACCAAAACTCATTCACCCATTCACCCCCGAGTCCGACTATGTAACTAGTTTCAAAATTCGACCCCAAATTGAGGTCTAAATTCCAATTTTTCAAAAATTTCTAATTCTACCCAAACCCCCAATTTCTACCATGAAATTCCTAGATTTTAGGTTGAAATCTTGTAAAATAAAGTGAAAGATTGAAAGAAACGAGTTAAGAATCACTTACCTATGATTTGGGGGCAGAAGTGGTCTTTGAAAAATCGCCTAGAGGGTTTCTTGTTTTTGAAAGTTTTGAAAAATGAGAAAAATCTCGTCTAAGTCAAGATTTACCAGCTATAGATGTTGCATTTGCGACCTGAGCTTCGCAATTGCGAAGCTCGCAAATGCGAGAAAAATATCGCAAATGCGAAACCCTCGCATTTCTGCAGCCTTCGCAAATGCGAACCATTTGCTCGCAATTGCGAATATTGGACTTCCGCAAATGAGGCATAAACCTCGCAAATGCGAGAATCCCCAGTCCTAGCCCATGATCGCATTTGCGAGCCAGACCTCGCAATTGCGAGACCTGCAGACCTGAAGCACACCAGATATTTTTCCTAAGTCCATTTCACTCCGTAGCCTATCCGAAACTCACCCAAGCCCTAGGAACTCCAAACCAAATATGCACACAAGTGTAAAAACATCACACGGACTTGCTCGTCGATCAAATCGCCAAATAACACCTAGAACTACAAATTTAGCACCAAATCGCATGAAATTCTCAAGAACACTTTAGAATTTCTATTTTTACTACCGGACGTCCGAATCACGTCAAATCAGTTATGTTTCTCACCAAATTTCACAGATAAGGTATAAATATCATAACAAACCTGTACCGGGCTCCGAAAGTAAAATACGAATCTGATACCAACAAGATCAAATATTAACCAATTTCTTAAAACCATTAAAATTTTAGTCTTTCAGTTTTTCAACAAAAAATCATATCCTGAGTTAGGGACCTCGGAATTCGACTCCCGGCATACCGCTATGTCCCATATTTCACTGCGGACCCAGCGGGCCAGTCAAAATATGGGTCCGAATCCGTTTACTCAAAACGTTGATCGAAGTCAACTAAAATCAACTTTTAAGGACAAAAATTTATTATTTCATCAATTTTCCACATAAAAGCTTTTCGAAAACACGCCCGGACTGCACACGCAAATCGAGGAGGGTAAAAATGAGATTTTTAAGGCTAAAGAGCGCATAATTGAGTTATAAAACATAAGACGACCTTTGGGTCATCACAAATTATCACATGAACGAATTTGTTAAATATCAATTTCACAAGTCTGTTGAAGATCATGCGTCTGAAAAAGAATATTGATGAAATTTGCTTTATTATGTTTCCTTCGATATATCCTTATTTCAATTGAGCTATGCAACTAACATCATCTTCAATATTATTGGAATCTTCTCTTCAAAGAAAAGTCACACGTCTGTTGTGTGTTGAGTCACTTGCTTTATTAGTTTCTTATCTTGGCATGACTTTAATAGGTATCAAAATTAACTGCATTGTAGAATCTTAATATGGCAACCCTCACATGCAAATAGATTGTTTGAAGAACAAACTTCAGAAAAATGCCTGCATTTGCATAACCAACAAAATATTAACTGTATTTGTTAGAATAAACAAATAAATATCAAGGATTCCTTTTGCAATATAACACTAATGGTATTTCAATATCTCCACATAGGAGTAAAATAATATCTTGCAAGCATACTGTTATACTCATGGTTTTAGCAAGATACATTGGTGCATCAATTGCACTAGACACAAAAATAAATCATGTAAGCGCTGATTTCTCTAATCCATATAAAGATTTGCTGAAGCTTTATTTAAATAAATTTCTTGGGAACCTTAATATGCTTCAATGATTTTTATATACATATCAAATTTTTCAGGTACTTCCAGACTAAAATCTGAAAGCAACTGCATCCACCACAAGAGAACATGTTTCCATATAATCAATGCCAGGACATATACAAATCTTCTTGTGCCACAAGTCATTTTTATGTCTATGGACTTGATTTATTATTTAAATTTTCGCATAAGAACACATTTATACCTCCTTCGTCTTTATACTTTCAGGTGTTGGAGCTATCCGTCCAACTTCACATTTTTCAGATGAAGTCATTTTTTGTTGCGTATTTTTCATTTGGTTAATAATTTATCTGTCCAAATTCCATGACAGATTTGAGCTCAAGATCCTCTTCAATATTAGTAATATTGAGTGCTACATTATATTAACAACATCGTCGATGATTATTTTACAATGGTTCCATTATCACACAATAAAGACATAACTTATCGAAACCTCATTATTTCAGGTACATGAGCCTCTCCCATGAGATCTTATAAAGTGTTATGTCGTGGTGCTCTTATAGAGCACTTGCCTCCTTCGTATGACCATCTTTATCATTTGCTCCTCTCCTTCTTCAACGAGTTTTATCTTTGGAACCGATTAGTCTATTATACTTCATACATTACATAGACTATGTCCTTCATGGATTTTATTCTATTTGGAGCATTAGAAGCTGAAATATAACATTTAGCTTTGGGTCAGCAAATGCGTCTGTCAATATTTTGCAAATGAATTATTACTTGAACTTCAAGTTCACATTTTCTTGTACGAGGATCTAGTTGCACTCATAGTAATTCATTCCATATATTACTTTTCTAGCTTCCCATTTTCTCCCCCTAATGCTGGGATCACCAACACATTTTCCAACCTTCTTTGAGAATCCATCTTTGTGCATTGTGGTGGCATAATTAAATCATATAGCACAATCATATTTCTAGATAAAATTATTTGGTTCCTGACCCTGAACCAATTATGATAGGAAGAACTTATCATAACTTGTTGGCTAGATGCGTACAAGTGCTATTGTATATTAAATAATACACCTCATACCAAATTTTTATTGGGGGATTTTGTTCTCATAACCAATGGTTTAGCTTAATTGGAGGCATACAGTTTCTGCTAAACCAACTTGTATTTAAATCAGCATTATCAAGATAAATTATCATAATTTTTATTCTGGAACTGTGCTCTAATAATTTGAGCAAGCAACCTTGCAAAAGCCAAATTGCAACTTGATAACAAATGTACATGTGACCATAGAATAGATACATCTATTAAAATCATATAATAGTAAAAGGTCCATATGGCAGGTGACTGGGCCCATATATATATATCACCTTTTATATGTTCCAAAAAGTAGGGAATAGAATCCCAACCCAGCTAGTATAGTAATCAATTTATCATGAGAACAAGTCGTACATGAGAATTCTCGAAGAATCTCCTAATTATTCAATATATACCAATGTAAATTCTCAATCATTTTTTCTGCATCATAATTGAACCGAGATGGCCAATTGGTCATACCAACTAATATTTGTTTCAGTAAACCTCTAGTTTACTTGTGGCATGTGATTCCATCATCATGTTTATATTTGTGTAGTACAAATAGAAGAAAAGTCGGGTAACCATTCATATTTACCTGGTATGATTATAATAAAATGAAGATAATAAATCTTCTTTTCATTTAATACGCCAACCACTTTGGCTAATACATTTCAAATTCAAAAAGTTTCTTTTGAGACTTACTACAATATCAATGTCATGAACAATTTTTATTCATCCGAGTAGTAATAAATTACCTCTTCCGGAGCTCTTAATTGATTTTGTACTACAAGATTTTTTCTCACCATCCATATGGTGAATGTCTCCTTCACGGAGAAAATTATATCATATAATTATCATGGTCAAAATCATCATAAGCAAAATTAGTTCTTGCTTTACTTTTGCCTTTAATAACCTTTTATAAGCATGGCAAAATATTTTTGCCATACCACATGTACGCGACTAATGACATATTCATATAACCACACGGTAATATGCATTCTCTTTCTTTCTCTCAAACCTCCCTAAAGGTTAGTTGTAGTATTTATCCAACTATGCATAAGCACATTCTTATGCAAAATTTTCATCAGATATATATTTTAACATTTATTTTCAGGAATGAGCCTGCATTTACAATGCATATCATAAGTCACATTCTTTTCAAGTGGACTATAATCATATGGGTGCACTTTTATTATTTTCATACCACATTGATTTCAATCATCACCTTCACATTTTGAAGGAATATTTTGAAAACCCTTATCGTTCTTTTTTTTACAAATACCATAATGATGACTATTATTATTTAGGTCTTTGGCACGCACACGTTCATTGGCCATCCACTTATCTTCATTTAGACTTATTATGCACATGTAATAACCCGAAATTTAAAAGTGAACTTATGAGGTTATTTTTTTAATTATAGTGTACTAATTTTACTGAGATACATATTGAAGCGGGTATTATTTATATTCATATAATATGTTATAATACCTTGATATATTTATAGGTATAATACTATGTATGTATAGAATAACCATATTTGTAAATATAGGAATATACAAAGATACTTTATATAGCAGTATGAATAGATGGACGTTTATATTATGTAGGCATAATAGCAAGTTTCTCCACTCCACTTTTCTTATTAACTAGGTACAGACCTTTAGTTTAAAATATATTGTGGGCCCAAAATAATAACTAATCTCCAAGACAAGACCATAAAAAACGTGCCAAATCTCCAAAATAATAAGACTTTATCCTCCTTTAGGTTACTTATTCTAGTGTAAAATCAGATTCACTCACAAGGTATATTGATGTGGCGGCTGGAAAAGGAATTGAGGGATGAGACTCTATAGAGCTGCAATTAGCTTTCTACGCTGAAATACTTAGTCCAGGTATGAAATTCTTCACATTACTGTTTGAGTGGCGTTGAATATTGGACTTAGGTCTATATAAAAATTTGGTTTCTACATTATAAATAGTTTAACGATGAGTTGTTGTAATATAAACAAGTTATAATAGGAACACTTTTTTCATAATAGTAAAGGACCATATATAAATTCACTGTAAACAAGTTATTATAGGAATATTTTTCTCATAATAGTAGGGGACCATAGTTTCACTATAGGAATGAGAAGGAATACTTTTTATGGTTATCAGAATAGGAATTGTGATAGTGAGACATAGTTGCATATTTAAATATATAATGTAGAGATAGAACTCTAAGTCTAAAATTTAGGAAATATGAGATTCGACCGCAAGTTTGATTTGCTTTAAATATTAAGAGGAAGTTCATCTAAGGGGTTTTAACTATTCTAAATCCATTTTTTTTGCATAGCTTGAGGTGATCTGAAGACTCAGGAGCGTAACTTTGATTTAGTTAGAAAGACTACTTGGCTTAAGAATTCGAGACAAGTGAGACTTTTAGCTTTGATACTTGTTTTTATAAAATTTGTTTTGAAAGTATGTTTTCTCTGCCTGGTCCATGTGTTAGGACAAGAGTGCGCTTGGAAGAATCGATGGTCTTAGACTAGCGGCAAATATATTATCTTATGAAAAATACAAAAAAATATTATTCTATAAGTTGTTTGATAGTTTGATACGACTGTGAGCCATGTGTTGAGTTTGACACGGTTGTGCGCCACGATGTTGAGTTTGATATGGCTGTGCGCCATGATGTTGAGTTTGATACGGCTGTGCATCATGATGTTGAGTTTGATACGGCTGTGCGCCATGATGTTGAGTTTGATATGGTTGTTGTAATGACCCGGCCGGTCGTTTTGAGAGTTATAGCCCCGATCCCCTAATAGCTGCTTTCCCCACGTATGTTTCTGCTATTGGGACTTGCTGGAGTGATTAGCTATGAAATTCGGAGAGCTTTGGGACACTTAATCCCTAATTGTGAGTTTAAGTCTTAGGAATCGGACCGTAGACGAAACTGTGTGAAGGTGGGTCCGGAATCAAATTCTGTCGACTCCCTTAGCTCCGTTGAGTGATTTTGAGGTTAGGAGCATGTCCGGAATGTGTTTTCGAGGTCTGTAGTAGATTTAGGCTTGAATTGGCGAAGGTTAGATTTTCGGCGATTTCGGCCGATAGGTGAAATTTTGATATCGGACTCGGAACGGAATTCCGGTAGTGGCTGTAGGTTTGTGGTGTCATTTTTGACCTGTGTGTCAAATTTGAGGTCAATCGGACTAGTTTTGACGTGTTTCGACATCTTTGTGGATTTCAAAAATTTGTCAAAGTTCTTAGGTTTGAATTTATGTTTAATTCTTGTTTTTGGTGTTATGTGATGTGGTTTGAAGGCTCCGCTAAATTCGTATAAGGTTATAGGACTGGTTGGTAGTTTTGGTTGAGGTTCCGGGGGCCTCGGGGTTGTTTCGGATGCTCAACGGGTCATTTTTTGACTTGTGGTGATTGCTGTTTTGCTGGTGTGAGTGCAACCAATTTTTCTTCATCGTGATCGCGAGAGGGAGTACGCGATCGCATAGAGTAAGATGGAGGCCAGTCAGATTTATTCATCGTGATCGCATAGAATGGGACGCGATCGCGTAGTGTAGGCATCTTGGTCATCGCGTTCGTGTGGTCTAGGCCGCGTTCGCGTAGAAGGAGTGAGGCAGCAGTGGAGTTGAGCTTTTGCTCTTTGCGGTCGCGTGAGCCCAGTCGCGTTCGCGTAGGGTCTGAGGAGTAGTGCATCGCGTTCGCATGAGTGTTTACGCGTTCGCATAGAGTAAAATTTTGAGGCGCAAAATTTGTTCTTTGCGATCGCGATGGTTCTTCTGCGATCGCGATTAAGGAAAATTTGGGCACAATAAGAATGTTCAAAATCGAGGGTTTAAGTCATTTTTCACAATTTGGACTTGAGAGCTCGGGATTAGGCGATTCTTACTCAGTTTCGATTATTTCCCGCTAATCTATGCTTAATTTCATCATCTAATTTCGATATTTGGGGTGAAAATTGGGAAAGGTTCCTAGGCCGAGCTTTTGGGTTTTTATCGAGATTTTGGTACCAGATTAGTGTGAAATTGGTATGGTTAGACTCGTGGGCGAATACGAATGTGTGTTAGGAATTTGTGATTTTTACCCGATTCCGAGACGTGGGCTCAGGGGACTTCTTGGGAAATTTCCCTAATTTCGCGCTTTAGCTTCAAAGTTATTTGTTAAACTAGTTGCTTGTAGTGATATTCACATTATGAAACTTATTTGAATAGATTCGGGCCATTCAAAGTTTGGTAATCGTGGCAAGAATGTGATTCCAGGTTGAATTGAGCAGTCGAGGTAAGTGGCTTGCCTAACTTTGTGTTGGGGACTTCCCCCTTAGGATATTTGATGCTAAATGTTGTGTGGGCGCCGTGTACGTGAGTTGACGAGTAAGTACACGGGACGTTATTTCAAAAACCTCATTTTTCCCTTACTAAAACATAAATTGTTCTCTCTTCTATGAACTTGCTCTCATATGATATAATGTTTAGTTTAGATTAGGAAAGCATGCTTACGTGCTTAATTGCCTACTTGATTTTCTGTGCGCCATGCTTAGTTAAGCCCTTATTTGCCTTATATGTGATTAGTATAAACCGTGTAATTTTGATGTTATGCTTGTCATTCATCCTGCATAGCATATTTAAATTGGGACTACAGACGTATTCCGGGAGATCCCCCTGTACTGCATATTTACTTTGGGACTACGGACGTATTCCGGGAGATCCCCCTGTACTGCATATTTATTTTGAGACTACGGACGTATTCTGGGAGATCCTCATGTACTGCATATTTATTTTGGGACTACAGACGTATTCCGGGAGATCCCCCTGTACTGCATATTTACTTTGGGACTACGGACGTATTCTGGGAGATCCCCATGTACTGTATATTTATTTTGGGACTATAGACATATTCCGGAAGATCCCCCCTGTACTGCATAATCATTTGGAACTACGAGACGGTATCCTGGAAGATTCCACTTTGTGATATATATATATTGTGTTGAGCCGAGGACTCTCCTTGCTGTAGAACTTATATTGTTTTTCTTAAACGGTTTACTATAGATATTACCTATCTTTGTACTGTTTTAAAATTGATTTATATAGAAATCCAGTAGAGCCTTAACCTGACCTCGTCACTTCTTGACTGGGGTTAGACTTGGCACTTAATGAGCACCAAATGTTGTGTACTCACGCCCTTTCCTACACATGTTTTTGTGTGCAGGTCCAAGTACGAGTTATCAGCCTCGTGGTTACTCGTTGCTGCTGATTCCAGGAGACCGCAAGGTATTTCTGCCGCGTCCACAGAATCCTCCGAGTCCCATTCCATTCTAGCTTGAGATTTTCTTATGTAGTTTCCAGTTTTTGTTAGAGCTACAGTAGTGTTAGAAGCTTGTGATTGTCTCTGACATTCCGGGTCTTGGGGTGTTATATTTTGTATGAGCCGAGCGGCCAGTATGTTCTTTATATCATTGCCCTTATCCCCTGTTATTTCTTGTGGTTTATTTCAGTTTTCCACTTATAGTAGGCTTATCTAGTCATAGAGACTAGGTGCCGTCATGACACCTTCGGAGGGTGAATCGGGTTGTGACAAGTTGGTATCAGAGCGTCTAGGTTCATAGGAGTCACAAGTCACAATCCGGTTTATTAGGGTCTCGTGGATCGGTGCGGAGACGTTCGTATCTATCTTCGGGAGGCTATATAACTATTAAGAACAATCATATTTCTTTGATTTCCTTTTCGCGCGAGTTATTGACATCAAAAAAATTCTAAAATTCTATTATATTCTTTCCCACAGATGGTGAGGACTCGTACTGGGAGGACCGATGACCAGACACCCGAGCCCCCTGCCAGAGCCGCCAGAGGTCGGGGTCGGGGTAGAGGACGACCATGCAGTGCATCCCGAGAACCTGCGAGAGCAGCGACAGAGTAGCTCCCAGCAGCTCCAGCTGGAGGGCCGGCACCGGAGGTTCCCGTGGCTGCTCCAGCCTTGCAGGAGACTTTGGCCCAGTTCATAAGCATGTTCAGCACTCTAGCCCAGGCTGGACTACTTCCGATAGCTCCCACTACATCTTAGGCCGGGGGACGGGCACAGACTCCCGCAACCTGCACTCCTGAGCAGAGGGTCCAGGTTGATCTGGCCCTGGAGTATATTCCTGTTGGTCCCAAACCGCACACGCAAGTATACGTGGTCGTAGCAAGTAATATAATGTTAAATCGAATGTCGAACCCACAGGGACTTGCGTAAACTACTTATTGAATCACTCTAATTGCTATTTAATCGAGCCAAAACAAAATCCAAGAATATAACTAATTTATTATATGATTATATGAACTAATTATCAAGTAACGAGAATATTGTTGTGTATAAATAGAGACAAATATTCCAGGGTTGTGATCAATTCACCATTCATATTGCATTCTAATTAACTCTCCCTTTCATATAATTCACTCATGGTTGCTAATTAATCGATAATTGCTCTCGTAGCCTTCTCCCGAAGTACTACTCGCCTATTCTCAATAGATTAACGCCTATATTCCTATGAAATTAATCTATTAGAACGCACTAAGATTACGATGTTTAATTAAGCACGGTGACTAGGTATATTCCTATCCTAACCACAAATCCGCTCCCCTGAAGGGTTAAGATCGTGCTCTCTTCAATTCTTCTCTAATCTATATACGGCTTTCCCAAGCATAACATAGATAGTATATAGAACCTAATTGCTGGCCAAACAATTAAGCAATTAAACGCAGAATTGAAAAACAAACCATACATTGAACGAATTAAAATCAAGGTTAAGTTAATATCGAATAACAATATTCATGGCTAAACCACAACCCCAGAACAATGGGTGTTTAGCCACTCATACTAGAATTAAACAATTGCATAAGTCTTTGCATCAATGGAAAATACTAGATTAAGATGAAGAAAACTGATAATCCTTTGCTTCTTCAATGATCTTGTGTGTATACTCTCTCCAAAAATGGCATCCTCACCTTAAAGTTGTGTTATTGGGTCTATTTATACGTTTGGGATAAACCCTAAACGTGTAGGAGACTTCTATTCCAACCGGGAAACACTTAAAGACCTTTAAAACTCGGAGTTGACTGGACCAGGCACCCAGGTGTTAATCCCCAAACGCCTCCTTAACGCCTGGGTAGGACTGGTATTAGGTGTATAATGCCTGGCTAACGCCAGGGTCACCCTGGCCTTAAGGGCCAAACGCCCCCTTAACCCCTGGGCATGTCTGGCTTTAGGGGCCAAACGCCCGGGTATTTCCCAGGTCACTCCTTTTGGACTCTTGAGCGTATTTCGATGTTTATGTACCCATTTAGCTCGGTTTCCATCTCCAATTCACCTACACATGAAATAGACTCCATTATGCACATATAACTTGTATTTTTATCACAAAAGCACATAAAAAGTAAGGTATATAATGCTTAAAACTATGAATTCTAGCCACACATCAACACCCCACACTTAGACTTTTGCTCGCCCTCGAGCAATATCCTTTAACACGTACACATTTCATCAACAAAGGAGTATTTTACTTTTCAATCACACACATTACCCCTTAACTATGATCGATACCGGCAATCAAGTAAGAACATACAAAATTTCACATTCTTTCCCTTTCTTTAAACATGCCCAAGTACAGCAATTCAATCAATCATACCATCAACATAATTGCAACCACCCAACCTCAAGAGTCGACTTGCAACCACTAAGCCCTCTCAATTCACGCACCTACCCAACAAGACAATTACAATATTACCAATCGTTCATGAGATCATGTGCCCTCACCAACAACAAAAGATGAATTTATCTAGTCCACACATTCAAATATACTTTTGAACATTATTTAAGGACGTCACACAATTGAAAAAATTCACTCACTCTCACAAAGAATTCATATGCATCCCGTGGTCGTACCATAATCTTGCCCGTAGTGTAAATCTCCACTAATTCAAGTTAGCCAAGTCTATGATCAATTAGGACTTTTAAGGTTGTAATGTAGGCTAAGGGACGGGTAGGATATATTTAGGAATAGTCACTAACCCTCCTAAGAACTTTAATACACTACTTTCACAAATTAACACATATTCTTCTCAGCCAATTCCTTTGCCACAATTCATATTCAACATAGCCCTCTTTCAATTAAGCACTGCTATATTCTCACTAGCACAACTAATAAAATTTGGAGGTGTGTATCTTTTGGTACATATTTTTACTATCATTTTTTTTACACACACTCCATACATGAAGATTCAATGGCTAGTGACTTTTGAATACAATTTTTTTTAGTGCACTAACAAGTCTTCTATGGCTCCACTCAGAAGTTAGTCTCCAATAGCTCACCTTACTTCTTTTAGCGACTAAGCGCCTTAGGAAGAAAAGGTGCAAGAAATCTCAATTAAAGAACAAAATAGGGGTACGACTTGTAATGTGGGTACCAAAGAAAAGGTCAATACGACTCAAAGGGGCTAGCAATGGAAAATGTAATGTGACAAGCACATCCATGATCAAGCAAGAAAATGCCGACGTCATCTCCTAGACTAGCATAACCTACAATTTTGCTTCGATTAACACACGGGGCAAGTTCTAGACTACACAAGATAGCATAGACAACCACTAAACCTCATTCGCACATTGCACATGACTCAATCACAACGGTTTTATCCAACTCTCAAGTCAAGCAAGCACACAAAATTGAGAGAATTAAGAAATATTACACTATGTAGCATACAAGTCAAACAACTGAGCTAAGGCGTCACAAAATAGGCTATTTATTTTTACTCAGACATCACATGTCAAACCAAATATAAGGGAAAGCAGAATGTATGTCATAACCTAATATGCCGGCATCTAACATGTCATAGGGTGTCTCTAATTTACTCAGTTTCTTCCTAACTACTCTAAAAACAAAAAACAAAAAAATAAAAAAATAAAATAAATAAACTTAAATTAAATTACCCGGTTCAAGTTACACCCTTGGAAAAGAACCGTGGTCCAAAGAAAAATCAAGGGGGAATTACTACACTACCTAAAAAAAACATCTTTTTTTACCCACATATAGTACAACAAGTCCACACTTCGTAAGTACAACAAAATACAACATACAAACACCCCACACTTAATCCATGCACTGTCCCCAGTGCATTATACAGATACAAAAGTAGTAATAGAAGCAAGGTACAAGAAACTCCCTGATCATTCAGCGTCGTCATCATCTGACGCTCTCCACTCCTCCTCATGCTCATCTTCATCATCATCTTCCTCATCCGAGCTCATTGGTTCTGCATCAGAGTCGTCAGGAGTGTTGATATCCTCATCATCAGGGAGCTTGTATCCCTCACCCGCTCCAATCATCTGCAGCGCATGAGCATTTAGCGGGTACCTGTGATCCAATTCAACTCTATCATCAACTGACGCTGGCCGACCTCCTATTCGCAACTGCAAATCCATCATCCCATAAAGATGGGCCATGAAGCTGTCATCCTGCACATTGCGTTCTGCATTGGTCAGGGGGGGCTCTTCCTTCAGTCTTAGGCTAGAGATGTCAATCTCTCGTTGGAATTGATCAATGGTATGGTCAAAGTTGGGCTCAACCCCTACATTCTCATTTAGCAGGAACTGAGTTATGAAGTTTGGGAATTGTATTCGATCAATTCTATTGCTCGAACGCACCAACCCCATTTGATAACGCATCAGCTGACCCACATTTACCCTTTGCCCCGTCATGAGGAAGTAGAGCACACAAATCCTCTCTCGGCTGATTAAGGTGTCATGGTTGCATGGTAGTATCCGTGCATTAATCACTTTAAGCCACACCTGGGTCTCAGGCTTCATTTTTTTCTTTGGAAATCTTTTATGGCGATTTGTGGCTCTATCCTGAATCCAAGCAGCTGTGGAAGCAACTCCACAAAGTGTGTGTCTCACCTCTCTATAGTTGGGCTGGCGGACGAATTGCTCTAGAGGATCCACAGGAACATTTGGTGCACCTAGGAAGTCACAAATGGCCTTGGCCGAAAAATCTACCAAGTGCCCACGAATTGGCACCAATCCGTTCTTTTCCTTAGGGTCAAACCCTGCGTAGAATTCTCGGACTAAGTTGAGGTTGATGTCACCATTGTGTCTGAACACATATCCCAACCCCAACTCATGGATGCTCCGCCAAATCGCTGGGAATTTTGATCTTAGAGTCCCTTCCTTAATGGCCCCTTCAGGATGAACATGCTTGGGTTTGCAACATGCATACCATTTCCTGGATTGCACTAGTATGCTGTTGAGACCATATTCCCTTTCACCAGTGGGTCGCTGTCTCATAGCAGCGACAACAACTACTGCTTCCTCACCAGTCATACTGGAAGTAGCATCCCCCCCTTTTCTTTTCTTTTGGGGTTGTGGGGGTTTTGCTTTGCTTTTAGCTGGGGCCGACGACGTGGCCTTCCCCTTGCCAGTGGATCTTCTGGGTAGCATTGTTTTTCCTGCACATATGATCAGTAGTTAGTGGGTGTCACAAAGTGTGTACAAAAGCTTTCCAAAGGTTACTCAGACTTCACCTTGGTACGTTAATGAATAATTGACCCAAAGGGTTTCTCGTGAGCCTCTTCACACTTAACATTTCATGGAATTGACAATGCATGATACTAGTGGGATGTTTCCCTGAGACTCGGGCTCCAAATGGGATATGTATTTCCATTGAGGCATTATATCGAGCACTTGGCGTGCACAATGCCATGAGAGCTCTTATAGAATTGAGGGATTGCCTCATGTACCCACATCTGGGTGGGGTTCCATAATACCAATTAGTTTAACAAATGCAGCCCATTCCTAGAGGGTTTCAGGGAATTGGGATGCAAAACATCATACCATATGACCATGAAATTCATAATCCCATAAGGAACCACCATGAATCATGGTTACACCATATATAATTGTAACACACAAGTCGAATTTACAGAGAATAGGGATAAAATCATACCTCAACGATTGATGAGTGTTAATTTGATGAGGTGAGCCCCGAAATTGAACATGTGCAGACTTGTGGGTGCTGTGGGTGTAGAGTTGATGTGGGTGTGATCTATGTGTTGTAGTTTGAGTGTGAGAGAAATTCGTTGTTTGTGTAAGTTGTTTGTGTTCTTGGGAGCAACTCATGCTTGAGAGGGAGATGGGAGATGAAAAAATTAGAAGAAGATACTTACCTGGCGTTAGGCGTGCGTTTTAGTCTTAAATCCCGGACCCTCTGGCGTTAGCCAGGCGTTGGATCCCAAACGCCCAGCCTACCCTGGCGTTAGCCAGGCGTTAGAGCTGAAACGCCAGGTACCTCTTGGCCTTCGTCTCACCTTCCGTTATGCACGAACACTACTCCTTTCACTTGAATGCACTCGCGAGCTCGTTAGTACCTATAATTATATGAAATTCTTCAAG
>ML422537.1:1873-28005 GCA_005239525.1 Nicotiana knightiana
AAAACTTCAGCTATCTATATGCTGAAGTTTCAGCAAAACAAGCTGAAGAACAAAACTTCAGCTCTCTATATGCTGAAGTTTCAGAAAAATAAAGCACAAAATTCAGCTCCAAAACTAAAATAGGCTGAACTACAAAACACAAAACTTCAGCTCCCTATATGCTGAAGTTTCAGCAAAACAAGCTGAAGAACAAAACTTCAACTCTCTATATGCTGAAGTTTCAGAAAATACAAAGCATAAACTTCAGCTTCAAAACAAAAACAGGCTGAAGTACAAAACACAAAACTTCAGCTATCTATATGCTGAAGTTTCACCAAAACAAAGCACAAACTTCAGCTCCAAAACAAAAAAAAAAAAAAAAAAACCCTATAAAACATGAGTATCACAAAAAAAGAAGATAAAAATAACAATACACAGAACGTAAAGGCACTGTAATGTACCTGTGATTATATGTAATATTGTTGGAGAACAAACGGTTGAAGCGATGAATATCAAAGCACAATGACGATCGTAAGCGAAGAACGGGAGAAAGAGAGAAAGAGAGTATTTGTGAGTATACAGTATAGGAATGGAAGTAGAGGAAGCTTGACTACTTGTAAAAGGGTAATATTGTCTTTTCGAAAGGCTTTTAACAAAAAAAAGGGTACCGGTACAAACATAAAACAAAGCGGGTACAAGTTAAAGAGGGGCGCCTAAATAGGGCGCCCCGTGCAATTTTTACCAAAATTACCCATCTTCTTCCATATAGCCATTTGGGCCAAACGAATCCATTTTATTGGCCCATTTTTAATAATAATTCAGCTAGTCCATGTCTTTTAGTAATTCCAGCTGGGCCAAAAATACTCCAGTCCATTAGCTTTTCGTTGTTCAATAAATCATTAAACTAACTCAATGCCTTGCCATAGCCAAATCTCTAAAGCTACCCATTATTTGAAATTGATAAATATATATATATATATATATATATATATATATATATATATATATATGTATGTATGTATGTATGTATTTGTTTAGTCAACTAACATTGATAAAAATCAGATTTTTCTTTTATGAGATAACTTAGTCTCTTTTATAATTAATTTAAACGCTAGGCAATTATTAGGCACGCTTTAACTCACGGAATCGCTTGCGTAGCGTGATGTTTAACATTCAATAATTTTTTGTATCATTTCTACTAGCTTTAGTTGATTCCTAATTTAATTAATCCTTTTGTTAAAATCGCGGATTCACTTGCGTAGCGCGATAGTTAAATTTTAATTAATCCCTTTAAATATAATAACCTTTTTCTTTTCTCTTTTTTTTCTTCTTTCTTCAAAAGTAATGATATACTAATAATCTTCGTCATAACTGCGGATTTGCTTGCGTAGCGTTGTTATGGTAAAATTAATAAATTCCATCTCGATCACGCATTCGCTTGCGTATCGTGATTATGACAACGTTATTTTTTCCAATATCATTTTTCTTGATAAATCTAATAATCAAGAAGTAAAAGCGGATAGGTAAAACATGAAAATCTTATAAATGACAGTTCGTCCAAAATTAATTCAAGCCAAGTTTTAAGTCAATAAAGTGACCGTGCTAGAACCACGGGACTTGGGGACTGCCTTACACCTTCTCCCCGGTCAACAGAATTCCTTGCCTGAACTTTATTTTCGCGGATCGATAAAATAGAGTCAAACCTTCCTTGACTAGGGATTCAAATAAAAGGTGAGTTGGAACACCGAAAAATCAATTCCAAGTGGCGATTCTGTAAATAAAATAATTCCTATTCAAATTTGTCACTTCAATTGGAAAAACCCTTTAATCCACAACCCAATAACACACATATCATCTTTTGGGGGTAGAAAAGGGGTGTGACAACAATATATTAGAGTTCGAAGCCTTTCCTATAAGGAAAAAAGAATATTGTTAATTTAATTCAGATCACCAAATAATTAACCTTTGAAATCATGGATAAATAATGAAGGATGCAAAAGTTTGTTTACGGAAAATGATATTGTATAGTCGCTCTCAAAATAATAATCGAAAAATATATATTTTTTGTATATATATACATTGTGTATGTTATATATAAATATTTTACAAATTTTAAACACACTTTTCTGACTACCAAATATAAATAATTTCTAAGGCGGGATAAAAGTGATATTTGTCCCGTTTAAGAACCAAGTTTAATGCACCAAGTTACCAGAAAGTTAACATACTCTAAATTTACTTTTGACTATAACACCCTAACCTCCTCTAAGCAAAGTCCTATTATTCATGTTTAGCCAGACACAAGGTAAATAAAGTCTAGTTGAGCGTGATGCGTATGATATGAATATCAACTAAGAGTAGCAAAATAGTCGTTGAGGTTGAATTGCAAGTATTTTGTCTTAAACCAACCTACGAAGTCAGTGAACCATACATGAACCTTTAAGAGTTCCATTAGGCGACTTATAAACTAAATCATGTGTATAATACCATAATAAACAAAATCATGTGTGTAACAATGTAATAAACTACTAGTAGTACCTAAGAAGATAAATATGGCACATATTATTTGAAAAGTTTTTTTAGACGGCCATAACTTCTAACTAATTTAGTGGATAACTTTTTGTTTTCCTTGGCCTCTTCCAAAGCCTGAATTAAGTTATTCAAGCAAATCTCAGGCCCTCCTGAAGCATTCTTGCGTACCAAATGTTCAGCCACATCACAAGGACTCATGTTTACTTCCTCTAGTAATCTTTGAATCTCTTCAAGCAAATCGTGATTTTCAATTCTCAAGTAATTCTTCAAATCTACAATACGACATCTCAATGTGCATGTCCATCCGTCCTCTACGTATCAGAGCTGGATCAAGTTTGTCCTTATGATTAGTTGTAAATATAATGATTCTTTCCTGACCACAAGCTGACCATATTCCATCAATGCAATTCAACAGCCCTGAAAGTGTAGGTTTGCTGGATTTCTTCTTTTCGCTGTCTGAGTCTGAGTCCAAATTCGAATCCGAGTCATCATCCTCAGATTTTTCCTCTTTCTTTTTCTTCTTTCTCTTGCCTGTCAAATCAACGGAGCAATCAATATCTTCAACGACAATGATAGACTTGGTTTGTTTCCATAAGCAACTTCTTAAGACCCAAGTTATCTTTAACGGAGGTTAGCTCAAGATCATAAATATCATAGTTCAAGAAATTCGCAATAGCTGCAACCATAGTTGATTTGCCCGTTCCAGGTGGACCGTAAAGAAGATAGCCGCGCTTCCACGCCTTGCCTACACTAGAATAAAAATTCTTCCCCTCACTAAAAGCAACGAGATCGTTTTTAATTTCCTCTTTCTTCTTAGGGTCCGTAGCCAAAGTATCAAAAGTTGCAGGATGCTCGAAATTAATGTGGTTCCACATACCATAGCAACGTGTATAATAATTATCCCCACTATTGTCGTTACAGTAAATCCTCTGTTTCTTGTTTTTGAATTCAATCGTTTTGCCTTCTTCCATCACATGCTTCAAGTATTTTTCTGTGACAATTTCTCGATATTGTTGATCAAAAGTTAAACTGCAACTTTTCTTCTCAATTGGAAGGGAATTTCGCTCTTGAGAATCGTCCTTCAATGTTTCCTTGTGAAAGCGCCAGCAGAGTTTAGCACCTTGGAATTCATCAATAGTTGATTCTCCTTCATCCAATATAACAGCAAAAGACTTGATGTTGTTGAACTTTTCAGCTTTGAGATGTTTAGCATCATTGCTTATAGACTTTGTACTCAAATAATTGTTGACATGGCTGTAAATTTCATTGCTTTTGCCACCCGAGAATTCATCAATGGTGATTTCTACATAAGGATACAAGTAATTTTCAAGTCGATTCCAAAAAGTTTCGATGCGCCTACGGAATGTTTGAGGGAAGAGTTGTTGAATTGTGCCCCATATGAACATTATTCCAGCAAGCCTGGAGCCTACTTCGGTCAGTGAATTTGTCATGTTGTTTTTCCTTCCAACAACATGAACTTAGAAGGGGTGTATGCTTAATACGAGAATATATATATATAGATATAGAATGGGGTGATGTGCAACTTATTAACGAAAATAACATTGTCTGGTCCTTGTCGGACAAGGAAGTCGACTGTTTTTTTTTTTTTTTGCAGTATTTTAATTATACTAGGATTCTAATTATATATATATATATATATATATATATAAAATTAAGACGAAAAACTAGTCTGATGCACGTGTAGTGGTGTTATTTATTATTTATTACACCGGAAACCAGTCTTATGCACCTTTACGTGTATTTAGTGTAATTTTGTGTTCAAAGCAACAAAACAAAATCCTAAATAAAATTTCTAGCAATGGCGTAGCCACATGGTTATAAGGGTGGTCAGTTGATCACCCTTCGTCCAATAATTATACTGTGTTTATAAATAAAATATTACGCTTTAGAAGTATATAACACATATTGAACACCTTTTACCAGGATTTCTTTTCACATCTTTCAAATTTGAATACCCTTGAGTAAATTCCTAACTTCGCCACTGATTTCTAGGGTAGATAAAAAAGGTAAATAAAATATAGGCTCCTAACACTTTGAACGTAAATTAGTTTCTCTATGCGTGCATTACATGTGAATTTCAAATTATTTTTAGAATATATACTAATAATTAGTTGATGCACATATATTTGAAAATATTTAAATTTAATTATAAATCATATATTAAATGTACCAAAAGCTAGACTTTTTCTCGTGTAATCGTAAGATCTTTTATGAATAAAGTTTAAAAAAAATATTTAATATTTTCATTTATACAAATATTAATTGGTTTGGCATAATTGTCTTCTGAAGGTTGAGTGCTCTTTTATGCGATGTTCACGTCTCACTATTTCTATTCTAATGGATGTGTCATGTACAAATATTCAGTTCCATCATATACATTTATAAGTAATATTTATTTATACATCGATAAATAGTGGAATCCAAAAAATCTCATAAGTGGATATGAAAAATTAAATTGAATAATGAGTCATCTTCCGTTTATCTAATGAAAATTAGGTAATGAAGAAAGATAAAGTTAAGGGTAAAGTTTTGTGTACTATTCAAAAGTATTCGATTTCTTCTTCTTCAATAAACACTTAGATCTTAATATGTCCTTTCTTTATATTAGCTTTAATACAATAAGGTGATTTTCTTTTCTTTTCCATTTAACTAATGAGACTTCTTTAACTAAATAAGGCTATAATTCAAGAGCTTTAAATGACCAATGTGATCATAAAATTCAAATCGTTCATATTTTTTGTTTGTCGAAGGCAATAAATAAAATATTAATGTATTATGCTTCTCTCAAGAGACATTATATTTATAATAACAGGTCACAATTTGTAAATATTATTTATGTAAATTTTAGTTATTCTCATGATCTCAAGAGTATTTTTAAATATTATTTTAAGCTTAATTCATATCTTTCAACCTTGAGAATAATCGTTCATAATATTTTATGCATGCTTCTAAATTATGTACTAATTAATTAATTTTATTTGGCAGAAGGAAAAAGAAAATTAATCTATAAACATACCTCTAAAAGATACGGACGGTCAACTTCTTTTTTGGGTTGTTGGGCATTTTGCTACATAAAATTGCGGCGAAAATAGTAGAAATGGCGTGGGGTAGCCACTATTTAAAGTAGTATTTATTTTTTATTCAGCAATTTTAGTGTTGAGCAAAAATAACCACTACTCTATTAAAATTAATATGAGAAGATATTTTTACCCTTTCTTCCATTGCTTTTCTTCCCAAACCTTCGCTTCTCTCTCAAGTTCGATACCTACTCGTTTTTCGTTTTCTTTCCAGGAGATATCCTAGTTTCAATTTCGTTTTCTTTCCCCGAGACAGTTTTATCCTCTTTTTTTTTCATTCTGCTTTGCTTTCTATCAGAATGCCATTTTTATTGACATTTTAAAGAAAAAAGGCAAATGTGCAAGGTCACAGCAGAATGTGTTAGACCATTTGAACGAGAATTCAGCAATTTGAGTTTTCACTTTTTTGACTCTAAGTACAGATATCTAAGTCTCTACGTGTTAACCAAATTATTGGCATGAAAACTAAGATTTTAAAAGTTAACGATACTTGGTCCAGAATTTAGACTAACAAGCTCAAAAGTTAAGGACAATAGGTCCTGAACTTACAGTTACAAGTTCAAAAGTTAAGGACAATAGGTCCTGAAGTTTGAGTTCAAGTTCAAAAGTTAAGGATAATAGGTCCTTAACTTTGAATTCAAAGTTCAAAAGTTAAGGACAGTTGGTCCTTAACTTTGAGTTACAAGTTCAAAAGTTAAGGACACTTGGTCCTGAACTTAGACTTACAAGTTCAAACGTTAAGGACACTTGGTCCAGAACTTAGACTAACAAGTTCAAAAGTTAAGGACAGGCAGTCCTTAACTTACAGTTACAAGATCAAAAGTTAAGGAGAATAGGTCCCTAACTTTGACTTACAAGTTTAAAAGTTAAGGACGCTTGGTCCTGAAGTTTGAGTTACAAGTTTAAAAGTTAAGGACATGTAGTCCTGAAGTCCTGAACTTTGACTTACAAGTTCAAAAGTTAAGGACGCTTGGTCCTGAAGTTTGAGTTATAAGTCAAAAGTTAAGGACATGTAGTCCTGAAGTCATGAACTTAGAGTTACAAGTTCAAAAGTTAAGGACATGTAGTCCTGAAGTTAAGTTCAAAAGTTAAGGACATGAGCAGAAGGATATTTTCGTTCGGGCAGTTAAAGTTTATTAAAGCAATGGCTAAAGACTAAAGACATTTTAAACAGTGGCTTAAAGGTAAATACATATTTTATTAGTGGCTAACCGTGCACTTCCCTGCGCTTGGACCGGTAATTACAATTATATTTAATTTTTTGGTTCTAAAAATACGTGATCTATTTTAATACCAGTTGTTTAGGCAGTAGATGCTAAGTGAGAAGTGAGAAAGCGAGATAAGAGCAAGGATGACAGGATTGTGCAAACCGAGCAGTGGAGAGATGGGGTCTCGAGCTTGGTCGGAATAGGCCTCGAGATCGAGCTCAAAAGCTTGACAGAGGGCCATCGAGAATGATATAACAGTATTGAAGGCCTCGAAGATGGCCTCTTTATGATTAATAATGAGTAATAAACGAATAAAAATTAATGAACACAATAAATGAAAGGTAATAAATCAATGAAATAATGGTATAGAATGTTTGAGTTAGAGAGCAGAGAATATTCTTATTTTTGTATTGAATATCATGTGCCTTACAAAATGACAAGGCTCCCCTTTATATATGAGAGGGAATTCCAACATATTACATTTGTAATTATTACAAAGACAGATGGTTGGTACAACCATTTAATGCCACGGTACGGGCTTGTACTATTTTGCGTACTTGGTCAACTTTAATTACGTGCCTTTTGGGGATTTTCCACCTTTCCATGATGGTCTTCGATTCACGCCTCCTCGGGGTTGAGAATCCTCTACGCGCCCCTTTGATGCCAAAACTCGAACCCTCGAGCCTTTTGAGTACCGTAATGATCATAAAATCGGGCTCCCCGATTTTAGCCGTATACATATAGTCCCCGTGTTTCTTAGAATGAAGTGATAAGAAACAGTCTTGACTTCTTGCCTCTTCTATATCCCTATTATGATGTCAGTCTCATCAGAGCATTAAATGACATGACATAAAAAGCTGCGCAGAGGTCGCCGTCAGCACAATTCTCGAGAAGCCCATGAACCGCTATTGGTTCGACCTTTCTGCTTCAAACATGCCCAAAGGGCTGCTATAAATACTTCAACCACTTGAATTTTCATAATTTTACAACATCTTCAAGTCTTCAGAATTTTACTAAGTGTTCTTTACTCTCGTCATCTTTCTGCATTTGCTTCTTCATTTTCTTTCTTCAAAACTCAGTTATAACCATGGAAAAAACTTCCAAAACGGTACCTCAAAAGGAGGGAGCCGCTTCTTCATCACGCCCGTCTAAGGGCAAGTCAAAAACTCCTCCTTCCATCGAGAGTGCTTCCCTGGTCCTTTCGACACCGTCTCCGATTTCACAATTTAAAAAGCCCTTCTACACCGGGTCGATACGAGCCCATGTCTCGATATATAAGTGTAGTATCCGATACAGAGAGGATAAAACTTGATTGTCGGAGGAGGCGGCCCGAGTAGAAATCCCTACAGCTGACGAAAGCATAGTCACATATAAGGCTGGCTTTCTCAGCGTATATACATACCCTTTTACCTTAGGCCCCGTAGATTCTTCCTCTCCACCGATTGACCCGGATTCTCGACTTTTGTCGTCAATACCGAGTGACACTCGGTCAGATTTATCCTTCTTTTTGGAGAATTGTATATATGATTCGCAACATTACCAACATGGTCGAGGGAATGAATTTCACCCTCAACCACTTGATCAGATTATACAGCCCTCGTCTCTTCCGAGTGGGCCTAATTAAGTTGCACCATTGATTTTCCAAGGCTTTCTTCGCCTGCATCGACGAGGATAAGGATCGAGGATGGATGAGCCGATTTGTTAGAATCAGAACTTCGGATGTCATCCCTGCTGATAGAATGTTGTTCCCGGAGGAATGGAATATGAAACCTGATTATCCCTGACCTTCCGGAGTGGGTCAAACTTTTGGACTCCACTTTTCCATACAAGAAACGCGTCTGGCACGATCTGGCTAAAACACGGTGGCAGGCTAAGGACCACGATATGCTCTCGTTGTTGTTGTTGTTTCCTCATTCTTTGTAAGTATTCTTGATGGTGGTGTTTTTTGATATAACATGCTTGTGCAGGCCTTGGGGAAGGCGTGTTGTTGAGACCACCCCCTCCTAGTGAGGAAGAGGCTCCGAAGACTACCAAGGACAAGAAAAGGAAGAAGGAGGCCTCGGCGGAGTCTCCAAAATCCAAAAAGGCAAAGGCTCGGAAGCCCAAGACCGATGACACGGTCCTATCTTCAATGGCCGATGAGAGCCTGTGAGCTGAGGAAGAGAGTGATGATACCTGCCCTTTGGTACAAAGGGCACAACAAAGAGCTGATGCTTTGAGAGCTATTGGGCGGTCGTCTGCTAAGTTGGAGGCAGTCGATGCGGACCCGACCTGTGCTGAGGAGACCTTCGAGGAGGGTTCAGGTGCAGTCCCCGAGCCGCCCGTCGGACATGGCACAATCCACATCGGTGAGTTCGAGGGATCTGCTTCCCAAATTATTTGGGGGCGAGAGGAAGCATCGATGGAGGTTGATGTGCCGACGGATTTCAATCGGGCTCGTCGTTCTCTCTAGGGAAGATACGAGATGCCCAAGAGAGGAATGCCCCCGGTCTAGGGACCTCTCACAGAGGGGATGACGCATTCAAATATTATTTTGAAGGTGTAGAGGAGGAGACGGATATCGATGCCCCCGTTGCCCTCGAGGAGGCCGAGAGGATCCAAAAACAGGTGACTTTCTTGAAATAATATGTTGTTCTTTAACTTCCTACCCCTGCTTTCTAACTTTATTCCTTTGTGATGTAGGTCAAGAAGTTGTATGACCAAGCCCTCTCCAAGATGCAAAATGAGTTGACTCATCATGGAGAGGAGCTTGAGAAGCTTATATCGGAGTCGGTCGAGCTAGAGGCTCTATGTGCCCGAAAAGAGGAGGAATTGATCAACCTCCGGGCAGGCTTGGAGAGAGAACTCCAAGAGAGGGCCAACTTCATCAAGCATGTATTCCCACAATTTTATCTTTCATTTCCATACTTGGTGATGATCGGCTTATTTTTTGTGTCTTTCAGATTAGGCAGAAGGATGCCCTAGTGGGGCAGCTCCGAGGGGATGTTGCGGCCAAGGACGCCAAAATCCTTGAACTAGCGCAGCAGAGTGATTCTGTGGCTTCGGAGAGGGACACGCTTTGGGAGAAGCTATCCTCGAGTCGAGACCTTCTCCGAGGTGCTCAGGAGGAGGCTATTGCATTATATATGGCCAAGTCTGAGACCGATGAATTTGTCTCTTCGTACAAGAGGGATGTTGCTGCCGCGAATGACCGGGCCAGGGAGATATACGAGAAGGCCGAGCTAAAACTGGCTCGGGCAGTTGCCCATGCTCGATTACAAGCCATGAGGCAAGACTTCGAGGAAGCCAGCGCTAAAGGTGTCGATCTGTCATGACCCGAAATCCCACCTTCAGGTCGTGATGGCGCCTAACGTTGCACCTGCTAGGCAAGAAAACGTGTTAACTGAATTGATTTATTAACAAGTGAAAATAACAAACACTGACTAGATAATTGAGATAAAGTGCGTAAGCATTAACAAAAATCTAAATAACAAAATCTAATAACAAAGAAATCCCTTTAAGTACAAAACCCAGAAGTGGAGTCACAACCTCACGAACCAGTCTAAGATTTGGCTAAAAACAACAGTTTGAAATAAAATGATATATCTGTCTGGAAACACATAAATGACAGAATGAAAGACAGATAGTGACGCCGAGATCCACGAACGCCTGCGGAACTACCTCGGTGTCATCTGGAATGGGCTGAAGGATACTCTCCCTAACGAGGTCCACTAGTTGCGGCTGCATAATCTGCACAACATAAAAAAGTGCAGGTGTAGCATCAGTACAACCGACCCCATGTACTGAGTAAGTGCCGAGCCTAACCTCGGCAAAATAGTGACGAGGCTAGGACACGACAACAAATTGTACCTGTGCAGTTCAATAGTATAGCAGAAAATAAACAAGAATACAGTTATGGGGAAGAAGATGCTGGGGATAAGTGGGGCAACACTTGCTAAAACAGTAGAATCAAGTACTAACGGAAATGTAGAAGTAAAAACAGGAAATATCAACCCGAACAAGTAAAATAGACAAGAGAAAATACAGCATGACCCCTTGTGTATAGCCTCAAAATCACACGGCACGGAATGCCCCCTCGTGCATAAATAATAATGACTCGGCACGGAATGTCCCCTCGTTCATCAATAATATTCAATCGGCGCGGAATGTCCCCTCACGCATAAATAATAATCAATCGGCACGGAATGTCCCCTCGCTCATAAATAATAATCAATCGGAACGAACTGTTCCCTCGTGTATAAATATAATCATCGGCACGGAATGTTCCCTCGTGCATAAATAATAATCACTTGGCACGGAATGTTCACTCGTGCATAAATAATAATCATCGGCACAGAATGTTTCCTCGTGCATAAATAATAATCACTCGGCACGGAAATGGTCCCTCGTGCATGATGAGTATAAAAACAACAATTGATATGAAAGTTTAACAATACGACATTTCAAATGTATAGAAATAATTAACAAAATTCTATTGTCCCAGAAAGGGACTCAGCTATAACCAATCTCACTCAGAAGTATAATATCAACAGTATAACCCTCAATTGAACACATAATCAATAACTTTCTACGTCATGAAGTAACCTCAAGGTACCACTTCCAAGGTTCCCAATAATTCACAGCACAGAGGATATCAAAGAACATTAAATAACTCATCAAAATTCGACTCACGGGCATGCTTGACCAAAACATATAGGTACCCGTCACCTCACATATACGTTGGACATGAATTACACATATCAAATAAGACTCTATACCTATTCCCTCAAGCTAAGGTTAGGCCAAACACTTACCTCGGCTCCAAGAATGCAAGTCAAGCCTCAATCACGACCTTTCCTCTTGAATCCGACTCCGAAACAATAATATCTAGACATAATTGACTTAATAACATCAATAATTATTCAATAACTCAATCTCAAAGCCTAATTATACATTTCCCATAATTTTTTCAAAAATACCAAAATTCGACCCCGGGCCCGCTTGGTCCAAACTCGAGGTTCGGACCAAAACCCGATAACCCATTCCCCCACGAACCCGAATATACAATTTGTTTTGAAATCCGACCCCAAAATGAGGTTGAATTCCCAAAATTTCTAAAAGCCCTAACTCTACCCAAAACCCCCAATTTCTATCTTTGATTTTATGTTTTTAGACCTAGAATCTAGTGATTGATGAAGGAAAATGAAAGAAATTAGAGTTAAGAACACTTACCTATGAAGCTATGGTGGAATGGTCTCCTAAGAATCGCCCAAGAAGAGTGGAGAAGAAGAAAATGGTGAAAGAATGTGAATATCCCGTAACTATTCTGTTTTTGAACCTTAAAAATCACTGGGCGAATTAGCTCTATGTGATCGCGGAAAGGGAGTTGCGATCGCATAGAGGCCTTAGTCATGTGCACTACAATCGCGGAAAGGGAGTGTGATCGCGTAGGGTCCCTGGGCTTGTCTATGCGATCGCGGACAGATTGGTGCGACCGCAGAAGGAAAATACTTAGCCCCCTCCCCAACTCTCCTATACTCTACGCGATCGCGGCAGGGGAGTTGTGATCGCATAGAGTCACAGAAACTCCCCCTCACTCTACACTACGCGATCATGGGGCAACCTATGCGATCGCATAGTGTAAAAATCTCAAACACCAGAAACAGCATATTCACACCAGATTTTTCACCCTTTTTGCACCCCGACACCTACCCGAAACTCACCCGACCCCTCGGGGCTCAAAACCAAATATACACACGCCTTCAAAATCATCCTATGAACTTATTCGAGTAATTAAACCACCAAAATAACATCACAAACAATGAATTAAACTCCAAAATCCCTAGAATTTCTCAAACTTCATAAACTATCAAATTTTCCAATTTTGATCCGAAACACGTCAAACCAAGTCCGTTTCTTACCAAATTTTACAGATAACTCACATAACACATATTGAACCTGTTCCGGGCTCCGGAACCATAATACGGACTCGGTAACACAGATTTCACATCAAAGTTCATTTTCAAAAGTCCTTACTATTTTCAGAAAATAATTTTCTTTGAAAATTCATTTCTCAGACTTGGGACCTCGGAATTCGATTCTGTGCATACGCCCAGGTCCCATATTTTTCTACGGACCCTCCGGGACCATCAAATCATGGTTCCGGGTCCGTTTACCAAAAATATTGACCATCAACTTTATTTAATTAATTATCATAAATTCATCTGTTTAATATATTTCCACATAAAGGCTTCCCGGCTACGCGCCCGAGCTGCGTACGCATATCGAGATGAGATTAATGGAGGCTTTCGGGACCTCGAAACACAGTTTTTGCTAAATTTACACAGGATGACCTTTTGGGTCATCACAAGATCTCTCTGCCGATATTGAAGAAGTCAGGGCCCTGGAGGAAGAATCGGCAATGTCGACTACGTCAGATGAGGGCTCTAAAAGTGGCTCGGGCAGCAGCGAAGGTAAAGAGTAGATTTACCTACTGTTTTGCTTTTTCTCTTTTTTGTACATGGGACCCTCGGGGGGAATTGTTGTAGACATACCCTTATAAATGCATTTTTGAAATAAAATATCTTTTTGTTTCATATCTCCCAAACTTTGCCCTGCAATACTTATGCAAAAGTCGACTTTCAATCTTTGATTTTAGCTCTTCGGAACCCGTACTTCCAATAGTAGATCCCTCGAGATCAGACACCTTCTCGAGGCTAGGTCGGCATGGGAGTTTCGATCCCTTGAAGGCTGTGTGACAGTGTATATTCATATGACATGACCGTGAAATGACCAAGGTGGCCCTGCCGGTACACTTCCCCAAAAGTTATAATAAATTTGCAGAATTAATTGGCTTTCAAGGTAGTTGAATAATCGATGTTTGTTCTATATATATATATATATACACTTGCTTCCTCTTCTGTTTAAGTCTTGCAACTTTGCAAAACTATCTTTCTCTTCAACGTTCTCTTCCTTTTCTCATCTTGCGAAACTATTTTCATTTTTCCTCTTTACCTTTTATTAAGTAGTTATGGCTGCCGTGCCTGAATCCATACACCAAGAAGAGGGAAACCTTACCTCTGCTTCTTACCTCGGCCCGTGGTACACCACCGGCGTATGGCGAGTTAACCTCGAGTTTTTTTGCTTTGATAAAAGACTTTGCACTAGAGAAACCCTCCGATGCCCCGGGCCATCGAGAGCATGCGACGAGGTTTATTCGATCGATAGAAGAAAACCACCTCGAGGCTATGAGGAGAGATTACGGATGGGGAGAAAATGTGATGCTACAGATACCTTCTCGAGAAGAGAATATTATGATCTATGTGGAGGGATTCTTGAACGTGTATACGTACCCATTTAAATTGGACCCCCTCGACTGCCTTGTACTCGAATTCTGCAAAAGGTACCGAGTCACCCTAGCTCAGATTCATCAGTCCTATTGGCGGATAGTGTTGATGATGAGGTACTTTACCGAAAAGGCTGAGCTCGAGTTTACCCTTAGCCACCTTATTAGATTATATGGGCCTAAGCATTGTCGAGGCTTGATTGTGTTACGACGCTGATACACCAAGCCTTTCATTACCAGTGATGATGAGGACTGAAACAGAGGATAAATGAGTCAATTAATCCGAGTGAGGACCATCGACATCATTCCTGTGGAGTTCCTGCCATTTCCCGAAAAATGGAGCTTCAAACGTAAGTACTATATCGTACCTTAGTGCCCTTTACTCTTGTCGATTTATAAGAATGTTTCTTTTTCTCTTTCTCAGCGGTCCCATGGATGTCGGAGGAGATCCCCGATCTTATGAACTGGACTCGGAGGCTGGCAGCTTCCTCGACATATAACGAATGCAAGTGGCGAGATCTGTCGAAGGGCAGATGGGAAGCAAAGCACCACGGTATGAGCCATGTGGTTGCCTTTTGAGGAATGCTTTCTTTTATGTGTACTAACTCTGCCACCACAGGTGTTGGTGGATTCTCCGAGGTGAGACCGTGTCCCTTCGAGGAGAGGAAAGGCCCGTCGCCTTCGAAACCGAGTGAGGATAATAAGCGAAAAAGGTCCTCTACGGATGAGGACATTCTTAATGAGGCGGGGCCTGCCCTGAGACACAAAGGAGACGTCGTAGCTGAAGAGGACTTTATATATGTCGGTCATTCTATGGACATCAACTCTCCTCGGGAAGATGGTTCTTCATCCACGGCTTGAGCCAGGGGCCCTCCCGAGGTTGCCGGTCCTGCTAGGCCTGAGACCTCTAGTTTCGAGGGAGAGTTCCTCGAGAGGGAAAGAGCAAGAGTCCTCCCCCATCGTCTGCTTCCACCCTCGAAGGAACTTTTAGGGATTTTTGGGGCCATGGGCCGCTCGAACCAAGTGCGGTCTCTAGTGATCATGCCCCTACCGAGAACGGTTCAACTGGGGCCGAAGGGACTAGGCCAGTCGATGCACGCTCAACTTTTGAGGAGGCTCAGCGGCTTTGTTCTGAGGTGAGTTTTGGTTGGCTTTGCTGGTTTTTTAGTTTTGTATTTTCATTTTTTGAATTGAAGCTTCTTTTTCATAGACTTTTGACAAGATCAAGTCTGAGCTGCTCCGTTGCGAGGCCAAGTTGCGGGAGACCTTGGGCAAGGAGAAATCTCTTAGTCTTCTTTGTAATGAGAAGACAAAAGAATTGATATGCATTCGATCGGAGGTGAATCGAAGCCGAGATTACAAAGGCAATATCGAGCAACAGGTAATTCTTATTTTGAGGGAGTTTGTGACTCCTTTCCTGCCTTCAAGAATTAATGTTTCAGTGCTTCAGTTGCAGCGAAAAATGGAAGCGTTGGAATGCCTTTAGGGTGAAGTCGGATAGGTCAATTCCGAATGCAATGCGTTGAAGGCGCAGATAGGTGTTCATGCAGTGGCCTAAAGGATTACTTTGGCCAAGGCTTCAGCCCTCGAGATACAACTTTGCAATGCTCGAGAAGATAGCTCAATTCAGACGAGCAGGATTTCCAAGCTCGAGACTGGTCTTTTGAATATGAAGGCTGAGGTCGTGGATGCCCGAGAAAAAGCTGAAGAAGTTCGAGCAAAGGTCGATAAAAAAGTGGCCGTTTATTTGAAAGATGTTGTCGATGCTGGGGCTGAGCTGAGGGGAGATTTTGATAGAGAGAGGAGGGGCAATGAGTATGCCCGATGCAGGTCTCGGAGGGAGACTCTCGAAGAGATTCATGCTAGGGGCTTTGATCTCTCGGAAGAGATAAAGCTGGCCAAGGCGGATGAGATCGACGCCAAGTTTTTCCTTTCTTCCGGTGCCGATGCTGATATTTGAAGGCTTTCGAGGGAGCTGGTCCCTAGAGCAGACTAGGTTTTCCTTCCTTGTTCTTAGTAAAGACTCCTGTGGGAGTATTGTAAATGCATATTTGTAATACACATATATATAAATGCATATTTGTAATACACATATATATATAAAAGATTCTTTGGTTTTTTCTGATTTTCTTGTCGGTAATTAGCCCGATGAATTGGACTTCAAGATGAAACCCTTGGGGTCATAAATTAGCCCTGAGGCTTTTTAGGTTGGCCTGTGGGCTCTTACGCATTGGGTCGGTACGCCCTTTGATATGGCTGGCACTCGGGCTCTTACGCATTTGGCCCTTAGGCGCTTTAGTTAACCGTTTCGGGCTCAGTCTTCGAGTCAGGTTTTGACTCGAGCTCATTGACCCTCAGGTTTTTTTTTAAATGGGCCCGGAGGCTTTTTAGGCTGACACTTAGGATCTTACGCATTTGGCCCTTAGGCGCTTTGGTTAACCGTTTCGGGCTCATTCTTCGAGTCGGATTTTGACTCGAGCTCATCGACCCTCAGGTTTTTTAACCGGTCCTGAGGCTTTTCAGGCTGGTGCTTAGGCTCTTACGCATTTGGCCCTTAGGCTCTTTTTTTAACCGTTTTGGGCTCAGTCTTCGAGTCGGGTTTCGACTCGAGCTCATCGACCCTCAGGTTTTTTAAATCGGCCCTGAGACTCTTTAGGCTGGCGCTTAGGCTCTTATGCATTGGGTCGGTACGCCCTTTAATGTGGCTGGCGACTTGGGCTCTTACGCGTTGGGTCGGTACGACCTTTAATGTGGCTGGCGACTCGGCTCTTACGCGTTGGGTCGGTACGACCTTTAACTGGTTCTTTTCGAAGTTTTTTCGAAGTAATTGGAGGCCTGTGATTTTATGGCAATAGTCGGATGTCTTCGAGTTGTGTTAGTTTGGCCAGAGCCTTATGACGGTGGTCATTTTATTGGCCGTAGCCTTTTAGTCCCCGAGTGAGATAGTCTCGGCGTCTATATTTAGGGTATTTTTTTAGGGGTCTTACAAGTTCGAATATATAGCCTTGACTTTGATATCGGGATTATGCCTTTTTTAAGGTCTTACAAATTTGTAAATGCCTTTCTTGAGGTCTTACAGTTTTGATGTTGCCTCGTTAAGGGCTTACATTGGTGCCTCATGGAGGGCTTATGAGCTCGAAGTTGCCGGCCCTGAGGTCTTATGGCTTCGAGTTTTTGATAACTCGATGGGGTGACTGTCGAGGACAGTCCCGAGTTGGGGTTATGCCTTTTTTAAGGTCTTATAATATTAACGTTGCCTCGTTGAGGGCTTACAAGTTTGAGCATTCCTCGTCGAGGCCTTAGATTGTTGATATTGCCTCATGGAGGTCTTATACTGTTGATATTGCCTTATGGAGGGCTTACATTGTTGACATTCCCTCATGGAGAGCTTATGTTGTTGATATTGCCTCATGGAGGGCTTACATTGCTGATATTGGCTCATGGAGGACTTACAAACTTGAAGTTGCCAGCCCTGAAGACTTACAGTTTTGGTATTTGTTGACTCGATGGGGTGCCTGTCGAGGACAGTCCCTGAGTGTTTGGGAAATTTTTGGCCCTTGGGTCGTTTCTTGTGAAAATAGCAAACTTCTTTGACGCACGAAGTGTTTTGATGATAAAAGATTCTTCTCCGACTACTTGGTACAAGTACACAAAAAGATTCTTCTCCGATTACTTGGTACAAGTACATATTTTTCACCATCGAGGGTTCAATTATTCTATGTGGACACGGTTCATTCGACCGTTTGGCCCTATACATTGTTCTCCTGTCGAGACCCTCTTTGGCATGTTTCAGTGATCTCCCGGGGGGATGGCCCTCAGTATTTGAGGTTGATCAAAGAAAGCCTCGAACACTTGGTGAGTTCTCCTTAGGTAGCATATGGGTGTTGCCTCGTTAAAAACCTTGTCGGTAAAATCCATTTGGGATAAAATCCGACGTAAGGGAAAAAGAGCACAACGCATGCTTTAAAACCTACGGCCTTCGAGCTGGAGGGTGCTCCGATTCTTTTTAATCGAATACTTGCACATAGCTTAGTGTAAAACGTGAAGGAAAGAGGGAGAGGATTGTACCTTAACTGTGGTGGCTTTCAAGCCTCGATATGCTTCATTTACTCGTTCCAAGGACGCGGCACGGTCCTTTATTCGTTCATCGAGGATGCAGCTTGTGATCGCTACTTGGCTACTTTCTTGTTTTTTGGCTCCTTCGATGTAAAAGGTGCCTGATAACAACACAATAGGGGTGCAAGAATTACTAAAGAAAATCAAGAAACGTGCAGAAGCTAAAAGAAAATAAAGAAACAAAAAAAAGATGGAAAATTAAAGATAGATTGAATTCAAGAAAGAGTTTCTTGAATTCAAGAAGTCTATTCTTGAAGTTGAATCCTAACAACAACAATTTAGCTAACAAAGAACTAAAAGCCTTTGGTAGAGAATTAAAAACAAGAAATAGATTGTGAAACCCGACCCTTTAGAATAACAAGAACAACAATAATCCTAAACTTTTCATCTTTCTTAAATACCTAGAAGTGATCTAATATTTCGAAAAAGGTTTAATCTTACCACCTTAAATTGAGTCTTGAAGGTTGAAGAAAAAATCCAAGAGAAGCCACACACGAGAGTGCAAGAAAAATCTCACAATTTTTATTGATAATAATCTAAGTCTAAAAACAAAGAAGACACCATTTATATAGAGAGGGATCACGAAATTGTACCTAAAAAATAAGGAAATAAAGTCCTAAACTATTTTGGACAACAAGTCCAACTACCTTAAGAAAAGAAAAATACTAGGAAGCAAAAACCAAGTCATTCTTAGAAAGGACTTCCAACAATCTTAGGAAAAGGAAAACATAACCTTAACTAACTAGGAAAGCAATAAATATAGTCCCTTAATATATGGAAATATGTCTCAAACCAATCTTGGATAGAATCATGAAAATCTAAAAGTCTTGAAGGAAATTTGCAAGCGACTAGGCACCAACTTGCACTCAACATCTAGCACGACTATTGTACCCTTCTTGGACATCAAGTAAGTCCTCTTTATGCTATAAAAACGTGTCTTTATGTAGGACTTCATGGGATGCAAATTTGGACACATTTTAGGTGCCAAATTGGTCCAACGGTTGACTGATTTGGACCTTCTTCAGAGGATGTTTCTTGGGATCTAATCCACCTCTTCTTGGACATGAATTTGGGACATAAAATAATTATAACACATATATTATAACTCATATCCTTTCCTTAAGCTCTTCCTCCCAATTAACAACTTCTTTACTTGCACTTGATGTCTAATGACCTTGTTTGGCAACACTTTAGCTTGACATCTTGTTAAAGGCCCTATTTGAGATTCCAAAACTTCANTTGTTAAAGGCCCTATTTGATATTCCAAAGCTTCATTCTTGTCCTTGAATAGATTTGAGCTTCCTAGGATGCTATCATTCCCCTCTTCTTGAAGAAAATTCTTCCTCGAATTTCGACCTTGCAAGAAAAAGAAAACATGCACTAGTAAATGACATCCACTAATCTGAAAAAATGGTAGGAATAAAACAAGATAGTGACCATGTGTCCACTTAACCCAATTAAGCCTAATAGGTGTAAATACTCCCTTATAAAGCATATGGACATCATCATCCCAATAAAATTTATGCCTACTTAGATTTGTCAAATAAAAACCTCCCTCAGATGCACTATATAATGAAATTGACAATGCGATCTTGTCAATAAGGTAGTCCAAATATATGCACGCAAAAGAAATTACAAAATATTGGCCATGCAACCATTTAACACAATTATCTCCGCCACATGTATCAAATACGACACTTTTATGATATAGCCAATTATCAATTATAAATCCCATGGATTCTTCTACACGTAAATTATTCAAAGAAACACATAAATTCTCAGAAAGGTCAGAAGAACCCATAAATTCCGAAATAAAATATTCAATACATCCAAGCTTATGATTATAACTTTCTCCCAATAATATTCGCAACACCAATAAATTCTACATAATTGCTCAAACTGTTACAAAAAGAGTCATAGATAGGTTCATGAAAGAGTATTTTATTACTAGAAGCAAGCACTTTTACAGCCTCGCAATAAATATGACTAGAGGAATGACTTCCCATCGAACAACAAAACTCACATTCTAGCAATTTATCACATGAAAACTCATTAGGCACTTGAATAAGAGAAGAAAGAACATTTAACTCATTAGCAAACCTTTTCTCGTAAATTTCCTGCCTCTTTCCACCAAGTTGGAATGCATAATCATCTATGTCATACTCAATTTCAAAAGTAAACAAATTACTCTTGCACTTGAACTTAGATATTATAGTTAATGACTTGATATGCATCAAAATATCATCATTCATAAAAATTATAAAGTCACCAACATAAGAAGTAAGAGTATAATTCATTACCTCCAAAAATACCTTAGGAATTCTACAAAGGCCAAGAATGTGAATAAACCAATTATAAATACCATACTTGGATTTAATTATTAATGGAACAATATCACCTTTTATTCTTTTACGCAATGGCTCTAACTTAACAATGCCTTTAGGGAACTCCATGTTGTAAACCTGTAAATAAAAATCAAAATAGTCAAAAGGTTCAACAACAAAGAAATTAATCAAGCTCTTATTATCCACCATCCAGCAAGAATTGAGTTCGCTAAATTCATGTTGGATTCCAATTGGATAATTTGCAAACATCTCTTGTGCCTCACCCCCACTTTCAAAAGGACTTTCCACATACAGCTGCACAAAATCACAAGAAGTAAAACAAGAAAGAGTTAAAGGGTTAGAAAGTAAAGAAATATTTTTCTTGCATACACTCTCTTTGGCTTTTATCAAAGAACTAGCTTTCTCCTCACCCTTATCCTCTTTTCTCTCACCATGATTTTCTTCTTTTTCTTCACTCAAACCCTCTTGTTTCTCTACCTCACATCTTTTTTCTATCTCACGACCTTCTCTCTTTTCTTTCCTCTCAAGCTTACTCTTTTCCCCCCTTGACATCCCACTCTCTTCACTCAACACAATCTCTCCTTTTTCCTCTCTTGGGATGTCAACATGCACTCTCTTACTCCTCTCATTCTTTTCTCTCTCATATTTTTCCATATTCTCTTTAACAGTCTTTTCGTCTTCACAAATTTGTGAGGGAGTCAAAGGCCCAAGAATGAGTTTCTTCCCGTTAACCTCAAAAGAGTATCTGTTTTTTTCCATGCTGTATGAAGCTCTTCTGTAGACATACCATGTCTTTCCCAACAAGATATGATAATTATTCATGGGATCACATCACACCAAATTGCATCCTCATACCTTCCAATAGAAAATAGTAATAGCACTCTTTTATCCATATTTACTCCTCTCAACATGTAGGGTTCAATATGCTCAACACAAGGTCAGTTCAATCTTTCAACCATATAAGAGCTAATTGAGTTATAGCCATATTCTTTGTCAATTCTAAGGGCATCGCGGACATCACTTTAGCTCTTGTTTGAAAAATAACTTTACCATTGTCTTCCTTCAATTCGCTATACTGTAAGTTTGACTTTTCAAGTTGTTGAATCATAGTTCGCCTCCTTTCACGATAAGTACCTGTTTGAAACGTCTGGAACAAAGATTAGAAGAATTATATATCTCTCAAGTTTGGTTTTTTCCTTCTAATACTCTCACCTCTTTTGCTTTTTTTCACTCAAAGCAACTCTTGGTCGTTAATCTTTAAATTTATTATTAAACCTACCAAGTCACAACCATTTAGTGATAAAATTGAGGAGTTAGAAAGGAAAAGGAAAGTGAAATACCAAACCTAGAAAGAATAGGAATTGGTTAGTTTAAAAAGAAAAAGGAAAAAATTTGAAAAACCCAAAACCCACAAGAATAAGGAAAGAAGTTTCCTTAATCTTTAAGAATAATGATCCCCTCTTCTTGTTTTTTTCTCGACTTGGAAACCGAATAATACTTGAATTCTAAAATAGTAATGTGCTAAGACTTTTTTTTTGGGCTGATTTTCGTTTTTCTTTTCTTTCTTTTTTTGCTCAAGAACCTTCCAAGATTATCAAGATTGAAATCTTGATTATCCTATGCTCTGATACTACTTGATAATAACACGATAGGAGTCCAAGAATTACTAAAAAAATCAAGAAACGTGCGGAAGCTAAAAGAAAATAAAGAAACAAAAAAAATACGGAAAATTAAAGATAGATTGAATTCAAGAAAGAGTTTCTTGAATTCAAGAAGTCTATTCTTGAAGTTGAATCCTAACAACAACAATTAGCTAACAAAGAAGTAATCGCCTTTGGTAGAGAATTAAAAACAAGAAATAGATTGTGAAACCCGACCCTTTAGAATAACAAGAACAACAGTAAGCCTAAACTTATCACATTTCTTGAATACCTAGAAGTGATCTAAGATTTCGAAAAGGGTTTAATCTTACCACCTTAAATTGAGTCTTGAAGGTTGAAGAATAAATCCAAGAGTAGCCACACACAAGAGTGCAAGAAAAATCTCACAATTTTTATTGATAATAATCTAAGTCTAAAAACAAAGAAGACACAATTTATATAGAGAGGGGTCACGAAATTGTACCTCAAAAATAAGAAAATAAAGTCCTAAACTACTTTGGATAGCAAGTCCAACTACCTTAGGAAAAGGAAAATACTAGGAAGCAAAAACCAAGTCATTCTTGGAAAGTACTTCCAACAATCTTAGGAAAAGGAAAATATAACCTTAACTAACTAGGAAATCAATAAATATAGTCCCCTAATATATGGAAATATGTCCCAAACCAATCTTGGATAGAATCATGAAAATTTGGAAATCTTGAAGGAAATTTACAAGCAACTAGGCACCAACTTGCACTCAACATCTAGCACGACTATTGTACCCTTCTTGGACATAAAGTAAGTCCTCTTTATGCTATAAAAATATGGCTTTATGTAGGAATTCATGGGCTGCAAGTTTGGACACATTTTAGGTGCCAAATTGGTCCAACGGTGGCCTGATTTGGACCTTCTTCAGAGGATGTTTCTTGGGATCTAATCCACCTCTTCTTGGACATGAATTTGGAACATAAAATAATTATAACACATATATTATAACTCATATCCTTTCCTTAAGTTCTTCTTCCCAATTAACAACTTCTTTACTTGCACTTGATCTCTAATGACCTTGTTTGGCAACACTTTAGCTTGACATCTTGTTAAAGGCCCTATTTGAGATTCCAAAGCTTCATTGTTGTCCTTGAATAGATTTGAGCTTCCTAGGATGCTATCAATGCCGGAGTCGGTGCCACATCGTGTACTGCTTACATCTTTTTTGCTGCGCGCTGCTCCCCATATACTGTTTTTATTCCATCCTTCGTAGGGAACTTCATCATTTGATGAAGGGTTGACGGCACCGCCCTCATACTGTGAATCCATGGCCTTCTGAGAAATGCATTGTACCTCATGTCACATTCGATGACATGAAACTTGGTGTTTTGAATTGTGCCGGCCAAGCTGACTGGGAGGATGATTTCCCCTTTGGTTGTTTCGCTCGCCATGTTGAATCCGTTGAGGACACAGGAGGCGGGCATGATCTGGTCGAGCAACCCGAGTTGCTCTACCACTCTCGACCTAATTATATTGGCTGAGCTACCTGGATTCACGAGCACACGTTTAACCTTAAATTTATTCAAAAGGAAAGAAATTACTAGGGCGTCATTATGAGGTTGAAACAAGGTCTCGATGTCCTCTTCGCTGAATGAAAGAGCATCTTCAGGTATGTAGCTCCGAGTTCATTTTTCCCTGGTGATGGATACTTTTGTTTTCCTGAAAACGGGTCCTTGAGGGACGTCAACTCCTCCAATAATCATGTGGATGACGTGTTGTGGTTCTCCTATTTCATTTTTCATGTTCGCCTCTCTTTCCTGAAATTGGTTTTTAGATCGGTCGATGAGTAACTCTCGAAGGTTCCCTTTGCTAATCAGTCGGGCTACCTTTTCTCGAAGCTATCTGCAATCTTCGGTCCTATGACCGTGTGTGCCGTGATATTCACATATCAAGTTCAGGTTCCTGTACGAAGGATCTGATAGTACGAGTCTCGACCACCTGGTGTCCTTGATTCTACATATAGCCGATACGATGTCTGAAACGTCAATGCTGAACTTGTACTCAGATAGTCGAGGTGCCTCTACCGGCCCTGTGTGCCTATCGAATCCTATTTTCTTCACGAGTCCCCGAGGATTCTGTCCTCAGTCCATCTTTTGGTCACTTCGAGGTATGTTGCGCCTCGTGATATTTCTCTGATTTTCTATATACGATTGATACCTTTCTTTGCTTGGCCTCGGCTCTCTTTCTGGGAGCCTCGATTCCTTTGCTAAGAGCCTTCTGGGGTACACCGAGCCTGAGGGGACCTCCAATTGGTCATCCTCGACTCTGATCTTTAACCGATACCTGTTGTGCACATCCGCCCAAACTACGACGGGATACTCGATCAAGTTCTGTTTCAACTGCTTTGAGGATATCGAGCTTCGCTCATTCAAGCCCTGGGAGAAGGCTTGCACTGCCCAATCATTGGAGACCGGTGGTAATTACATCCTTTCCAGCTGGAAGCGGGACACGAATTCCCTTAGCATCTTATTCTCTCTTTGCTTGATTTTGAAGACATCAGAATTCCTCGTGGCGACCTTGATGGCACCAGCATGTGCCTTCACAAAAGAGTCTGCCATCATGGCAAGCAAATCTATCGAGTTCGGGGGCAGGTTATGATACCACATCATGGCCCCTTTGCATAGTGTTTCTCCAAAATTTTTCAATAAGATGGATTCAATCTCGTCATCTTTTAGGTCGTTCCCTTTCACAACACAAGTGTAAGATATAATGTGATCATTAGGGTCCAAGGTCCCATTGTACTTCGGGAGATCGGGAATTCCGAATTTCTTCGGGATGGGCTTCGGGGCTGCACTTGATGGAAATGGCTTTTGCACGAACTTTTTTGAATCTACACCCTTCATAATCGGGGGTGCGCCCGGGATCTGATCGACCCTCGAGTTATAGGTCTCCACTTTTTTGTCGTTAGCTTCTATCTTCTTTTCGCCCGATTCAATCCACTTTGTGAGGTCCTCGAGCATCTTCATAATGGTAGGGTTGGTTGTTGACCCATTATTGCTCGACCTTTCTGGTGCCTATTCGACTCGAGGAGCCGTTTCTGGTAGTGCTGTGCTTGGGGTTCTCTGGTGGCTTTGTAGTTGAGCAATAGCCACATGTTGTGCTTGCAACATCTCAAAAATGACATGAAGGCTAACATCCCTTTCCTTTTGAGCAGGGGCTCCATGTGCTTCACGGTAGTTTCCTTCACGCACACTTCCGTCTGTATGAGAGCTCGCATCGACATGTTGAGCGTTGCGTGAGCCTTCATCGACAGGGATTTGCAGTCTGCCCCTTCAGGGTTTTGCGGTGGTACACCGGCACCTGAAGTAGTTGCGTCATTCTCTCCGTGATCCTCAGGACAGTTGTTTTCATGTGCGTTTACTGAGTTAGACATTTTCTGACCTGAAATTGAACATTCTTGGACAAGAAAAAGTGTAAAGAATAACTTGTGTTTTTAGAAAACCAACACTAAAATAATCACTATTATTTTTAGTCTCACAGTGGGCCCCAAACTATTTACCTCGAAAATGGTAATTACAATTATATTTGATTTTGTGGTTCTAAAAATACGTGATCTATTTTAATACCAGTTGTTTAAACAGTAGATGCTAGGTGGGAAGTGAGAAAGCGAGATAAGAGCGAAGGATAACGAGATTGTGCAAATCGAGCAGTGGAGAGATGGGGTCTCGAGCTCGGTCGGAATGGGCCTCGAGGTCAAGCTCAAAAGCTTGACAGAGGGTCGTCGAGAATGATATAACAGTATTGAAGGCCTCGAAGATGGCCTCTTTATGATTATAATGAGTAATAAACGAAGAACAATTAATGAACACAATAAATGAAAGGCAATAAATCAATGAAACAAT
>ML422537.1:29898-42668 GCA_005239525.1 Nicotiana knightiana
GGTTCTAACGCCTGGCTAACGCCAGGCCTGTCCCAGATCGCTCCTTTTCGACTCTTGCACGTATTTTCCGACGTTTATGCTCTCATTTAGCTCGGCTTCCATTTCCAACTCACCTACACATAAAATAAACCCCATTAGGCACATACGACGTGTATTTTTATCATTAAAGCACATAAAATGCAAGGTATATAATGCTTAAAATCATGAATTCTAGCCACGCATCAAATATCATGTGTCTTACAAAGTGACAAAGGTCCCCTTTATATATGAGAGGGAATCCCAACATAGTACATATGTAATTATTACAAAAAGAGATGGCTGGTATATCCATTTAATGCCACGGTACGGGCTTGTACTATTTTGCGTACTTGGTCAGCCTTAAACATGTGCCTTTTGAGAATTTCCCACCTTTCCATGATGGTCTTCGATTTACACCGCGTCGGAGTCGAAAACCTTCGACATGCCTCCTCGGGCTTTCCAATTTTAGCCGTATACGAGAGCGTTGTCAAAAAACCAAGCATAAGATCATATGAGTAATTAGTTATTTGAAGGTCGACGAATTGGTGATATTAACATCCACGGAGCAGATTTCAGTAATTTACAAAGCCAAGCATAAGATCATATGAGAAATTAATTGTTTGAAGGTTGTCATAAACTTTATTCAGTAAATTTTTTGATCAAACATAAAGTGATGATAATTTATGTATAAAATTTTCTCTTGAAATAACCTAATACTATGTCTTTAGTAAGACTTTGTATAAAGATAACTACTGCGGGATACTGTTTGACCAGAAAAGTATGGGACTTTTTTGTTAAACTAATTAAATAAGAAGATAGAGGGTAAATCTTAGTTAAGGATAATTAATTCTAGATCTGAGATGGATAACATGAATAGAAAAATATAGTTGAGTATAAATGTTGGCAGTAATTATGGTCAGATTTAATAGTATGAAAAAAGACTATGCATTAAGTAACATTAAATGACAATAAAATATAAATAAAGGAGAAGATTCACTCAATCTTGAGTGAGGCAGATCCTCTTTTATTTGATAAAGATGAATGATAGACAAATACAAGAATCTTAGGACCTTTTTCGGATCTGATGGAGGGTGTGGGATAACAGATAATCTAATCTCTTTCGAGAGATGTGTTTGTATTTTTTCTAGAGAGAAAGTCTACTTTTTCAGAAGTCCCCCCTTTCATTCTTCTCTCATACTCTTTATATGGAATATCCCAAGAAGCCCTAAACAATATAATTAGAGAGAATATTCTTTGAAGATTCCCAAGCAAAACTAGTTGTTACTTCTATATACTGCTCGACCTCGGCCTTGTTGTTGATCATTGCACGACCTCGGCCTTGTTGTTGATCACTACTCGACCTCAGTCTTATTGATCATTGCTCGACCTCGGCCAGATAGCTCAATTCGATTCGCAGGTTGCTCACGACAATTGTCTCCGCATGTCGAATTTCTGTGATTTGATTTTGACCCATACATATACCCGTCCTCATTTTCAACACAATTAAATAAAATCTGGTCATTTTACAACTTCATTTACATTTTTGAAGCCTAACATAAACAAAGTTGGCGTATCTGTTTTATTAGTTTATCAGGAACTCGTTATCTATAGTGATATTGTTTTGTGTTAAATGAATCCTTCACATTCATGTTGATATTATCTTTCACTGCACAATAGAAATTATAAGGAAAAAAAAGAATAGAAGGTTGTATTTATTTATCTTATTGATGAAAATAAAGCACTATGGCCGGTGGGGAACCTAGTAACCCAATGTAGCCATGTTGCTATAATTTACTAAGGAGTTGATCAGAATGTGGACTCAAGATTATTTCGTGTAATGGCACTGTTACATCTAACTAAAGATTAACATGAAAAATTCAATCAAGTAGACGAATATTGTTCGGTGCCCCATTTATCTGGACAGAAAGTTATGACAAATTGATCGGATGAACAGCCAACCACAGGTGAAGGTGTGTCAAAAGCATAAGTAACATAAGAGGGACAAGATTTCTTGAACAAACTCGAGTACACACTTGGCTTGCATTTGTCAGGGCTCCCATATTTATTCCTGCAACAAAATGAGTCCAGATTGAATGCCAAGCAAGCACTTTTACATGCCACAACTTGTCCTTCGTCATTTATAACCTGTCAAAAATATAAAACTATGCGTCTTAAAGTGTACTTCCATGATAATTTAAGTATTTAGATGAGATGGTCACACAATTCAATAAACCTGAAGCTCTGGTGGGCACATGGCATTCAAGTTTCTTGAGCAACTTCCAATGACGCACTTTGTTGCTGAAGGTTTTGATGTTACAGAAACAGGGAGGTTATATCCGTCAACTAAGCTCACATCATAGAAACTTGGTTGTCTTTTGTCAAATTGTATAGACATTTCTACTAGTGTAACTGGAGGAAGGCCTATGGTTCCTTCACATTCGAGTTTTCCGTCACAATCACCAGTTTCACAGGCAAGTTTGTGATTGGTGGAATCGTCGAAATTGCAACCAGTTCGAGCCCAAATGCGTCCGCTCCAATCCCCTGGGGCACCGATTCTGCGAATTCGGCCTGGCGGAAGGTAGAAGCCGCCGTTTGCTATAACTGGATGGCCTACATTTGGAGCTGTTGCTGGCCATATAGGAAAGGGGCATTTGTTATTGATGTAGATAATGCATGCCTCCACCTCTCCGAGTTTACCTGTATAAAAATGATACCAAGTTTTATAAATACTAAACTTTTGTAAGTATTTGGTTTATGTTTCGTCCATATACGTTTACAGATCATTTATAAGATAACTACAAGTAAATTTCAATGATAAGCATTAATTGATAACTTGATTAAATTGATACACATACTGTAATACGTCAACTATATTAACCTAGTAAAAAGCTTTTTCATTCTATGCCAGTTTATATAGCTTAAATCTAATTCAAAATACTAGTAAAATATTGAAGAAAGTTATTTAGGAGTATTTAAGTGATATAATATTGTCATAAATGTTCCATTTTTACTTTTTCATTTTATTTTTTCTCAATGAAATTCATGTCCAAACATCAAATTCAAGTACTCTTTTTTAGCTTCAACTTTAAATAATTTTTTTATTCAACCAAATATTGTACAAATGCCAGCTTAAACTTTGAAAAGAAAAAAAAAAGCCATTTGTAGCATTTTCAAACGTCAAAGGATAGCTGGAGATATGGATAAATTAAAATAAATTAAAGAAAAGATTCAATGGGAAAAAAGAAATTTTGAAACAGCAACTACATATATTTTAGTTATCTTAAATACCTGACGTAATAATGAAGTGCCATATCAAGAAGAGAAGGATTGCTGGAGAAATCGATGAAAACTTCATCCTGATCATTTGCAATTTGACTGAATGTAAGGAGCTAAATTAAGAATGTATTTATAGTTGGGATATTAATAGAAGTGGTCCAAATCCTTCTTTGATTTTACTTCAAGTCTTTTACATAGACAATCTTTGAAAATAAGAAACAACCCTAAAAGAGAACAGATGTTTTACCTCTCCCTTTAAAGTATGATTTATCTTCCAATGGAAGGCTGTAGATCATAAATGAGCCCTGGCATTTTGCCACATATTTAATTTTTTGGTATGTCACTTTTATATATTTTGAAATTCCTTAATGAAAATTCTGACTCTCTCATTGCTCCGGATTGTTGTAGTGCAATGTTAAGGCTTGAAGGCTCTGATTAATTTACGATTGAGTGATAAAATGAAGTAAAATATACTATATTGTATCACTTAACTATGATTAAATGAAAAGCCTAATGTAAAAGACACATAATGTGATGCATGGACCGAGTCCAAAACTAAAGTAGTATATATTTTCCATATAAAAACCCCTCCCCTTTCACTTGTAGGACAAATTTTTCGGATTCATAATTTTAATACGTGGATGTAGAATATCACCCGGGGGCGGACTTTGGAACCAAACATTATTTAGATAGAAAAACTAGCAATTCTAAATAGATTACACACTTATTATATATATACAAATATAATACATGTATTATATATTTGAAGGCGATTTTTAATTTACGCGATTATTTGAGCTAATTCTTCTTCAGTTTCTTACTATGCGCAATAGATTTCAAGCAGATAACTGTGTTTGCGATCGTACCATTAACAAAAGCTACACTACCACTGTACTACTCCTTCCATTCATTTTTAGTTGTTTATTTTAGACTTTTCACGCTCCTTAAGAAACAATAAATAAAATATGTATTTTATAATTTTACCCATAATAATCACAGCATTATCAGAAGACTTGGGAAATGATTTGGAGAATGAGTAGTTAATGATAAGGGTAAAACATGAAGAAGAAAAAAAGACTAGCTTTCTCTTGATTTGGTATAATGGACAAGTACAAATGAAAATATATTTTTAGTATAGTAAACAAGTAAAAGTGAACGGAGAGAGTAAAAAGTACGGATGAGCATAGTTTGGGTAAATCCAAATTCAAACCAAAATCCAATTTTTTTAGATTTTTGGTTTGCATTTTCGGACTATGGATTGAATTTGGATTTAAATTTTAATTCGGATTTCGGATTGGATATTGGATTTGGTACTTCGGATTTTTAGATATCCGAAAATCCGATATTTTTATACTTTATATGTAGTCCATTATCTACATGACAATAGTAATAAGTCCAATACCATACTCATTATATATTATCTCATATATTTGATATTAATTACTAAGTTATGTCAAAATACTTTCTATTTGGACATTATTTTACAATTGTTACTTCTTATCGGTCGTATTAATGTCTTTGTTGTATTTTTTTTTTAATAATAAGTTCATTACTTGAATACTTTATTTGGATTATTGCGGCAAGAATGGGAAGCTTTTTAGGCAATTTAACATGAGTACTTCATTTGGATATTCATTTTTGTGAAAAGTAGAAACATCTCAATTTATACACTCAAAATCGAAAATTCATAATATCCAAACCGATTAATTCGAAACTGAACTTAAAAAATTTGATTCAATCCAAAATTATTTGGATTGTCATTTCTTCAATTCGAAAATCGAAAATCGAAAATCCAAATCGAAATTCTCATATCCAATCTAAACTACCTGAATATCCGCCCTAGTACAAAGTATCTTATGTGCTAGCGTTATAATAATTAAGTTGGAGTTAATCCATGCTTCCATAATTTCTTACTCGAGATCTTTAATTGTAGTGGTTATTAAGTACACACTAGAGTAAATGAGTAATCACAAATCTGTCTCCCTAGTGTCACTTAGCAGCATCTAGCCTAGTTAATCCATCAGCGCCATTTCAAAGTTCAAACGCTCCGCCGTTTGACTCCCTTTGGGGCCAATCATTAATTCCTAATTATAGCATGTTGGTCAAGCTGAAAAAATTAGTTTATTTTGAAAAATAGTTTTTTTATAAGTATCTTTTTAAAAGTATTTTTCGTGAGAAATAGTTTGTGTTTGACTAATTAATTTGAAAAATAATTTAAGCAGCAATTAGTGTTTGATCAAGCTTTTAAAAAGTGTCTCTAAGTGTATTATTTTCAAAGTACTTCTCAAAAATGTGCTTTTGAGAAGAATATATTTTTTTCTGTTTCTCCAAAACTATTTTTTCTTCTACTCAAAAATACTTTTTTTCTTCTAAAAATTTGGCCAAGCACTTCAACTTAAAAAAAAAAAGACTTTTCAACTTGGAGAAACTTGGCCAAACAACCTGTTACTGAAAATCAATATGCGTCATCGTCTTCACTTTTTTTATTGAAATCATCATCATCATCATCTCAAGATTGCTAACTAGGTTTTACTCTTTTACTTGTATCATTTTAATTTCTTTTCTTTTTTTATAATTAAAAAAAAAACGCATTGCACTAGACCGCTCTAGGAGTCGAGGGGGTGACTTATATTTGATTTACCGTAGGTAATACTATTTTGTATTTCTAGAAGAGACGGTTTTGTACAACTAGTTGAAATTAATATTTTAAAAAGTTTTTTTGGAATTCGTCTCGGTGCTCGCTCCGGAGCGAGGCATTATCAAAATATCCTAAGGCTTATGTGGGGCTTAGTTCTATGAGGCTTACTAAAGGATTGCGTATAGATATTCATAACACGCAGCGGAAGACAATAACAATTCTAGGTAGAACTTTTCGTGTTAAAATTTTAAATTACATGTCAAAGATTGGATCTAAGACATACCTGGTGAAGAGAGACTCGTTTCAGAATTTTGTTCGATAGTACGACGATTATAGCGCATCCACATCGAGACCGATACTTGCTATCAACTCTTTGTCAATAAAACCCGTGAACAAATTAAATGAAATATTATGCCGAAATTTTTCTCAAAACTCTCAACTCGAAAATAGGAGAACAAGAAATATTTTTCTTGTAATTATTTTCTCTCTTAGCTTTGTATTGTATTCTCAATTTCACAATAATTTTTCTTCTCAAGACTTGATCCGTTAAATTTTCTTCACCCCTTTATATAGCATTATATATAAACCCTTTTTCTATTTAGTTGAGTCAAAGATTTACTTGAGGTAAAAGTTTAATTCAAAAATAAACTTTGTACAATTTTTCCATAAAAAATCGAATCCCATTCAAATGGGTTTGTGGCTGCCGAAGACGGTCAAATTTTCCAACTCAGTTGGAATCTGTTGCTCGTAAACCTTTCATATTAATCAAATATTATTCCTATTATAAAATTGGATGAAATTGCTGACATGTACGTTACTTTTAGAATCCAATTCCAATTGGATTTCACGTCTTCATGGACTTTCACGTCACTAATCCAATTCAAAATTGGATTTAGTTAACAAGTACTTTATTAATATTTTATATAATATCTTTTATATAAAATAATTATTAATTATATATCACATATATTTTAACCAAGAGATATAATTTAATTTTTTATTTCAAATAAAAATCTTTAATTTATTCACAACATTAGTTATATCATCTGTGCTAGTAAAGAATATGACAATATTTCATTTGAACTAATAACTTTATTTATTTGACTAATTAAATTCTTTAATTCAATTATCAAATAATAAGTTCATTAATCTTTTAGCAAAGATCAGAATACTTGTTAGTGTGCGACCCCATAGATTCAATATTAAAATGGTAGTAAATTGATCACATCAATATACCAATTAAGGGTGGCGTCTAGCAATATTCCTTAACGATCGGATATACTGAAATATACAATTTATTCTCAAGAACTAGTAGAAGATAATGTAGTAATTCCTTCTATCCTTATAGCTCTGGGTCACCCTAGGATATGGTTCAACTGTCAAATCCTTATAGGCGATCAACTATGTGTTTATGTCAAATATAATCAACCATTGAATGACCTAAGAAAATCTTTTCTTCTTTTCATTCAATTGCCCTAGCCAAGGTCTTAATTTGATCGTTTATAATTCATGACAATATAGAGCTTAAACTCATTACCAAGAGTTGACATATTCCATCTTGTTCAATCACTAATTTTACAAGTATTTAATCGTACTCAATATCCTTTGAACTATTGCCCTAGAGCCATAGGTGTCTAGTAAAGCGCAATAAATAATGTATCAATTACTATGACGATCTCATGTCAAATTAAGCTCTTACATCATATTTTTCAAAAGAATATCTTATTGACATTTTATGGTAATTCTAACCATTAGGAATTATCCAATGAGTCGATTCAATAATCATATCTCAATATGTATCATCTACCTATGTGGTTTAGTTAATCAGATCAAATCTTTATCCCATAAAGACGATCACATAAATATTGATCTAATCGGATTACCAATGTCCAAATTAATAATCCTACGATCAAGAACAAATTCAGACTAAATTATAAGTAACCTCACTCTCATTATCATGATCTCCATCACAATGTCAAGTCTCAAAATTTAATCAAGGACCTTATCAAGTTAATCAATCAATTAATAATAACTATGATAAAAGAATATCATATGCCTTATAGTTTTATATCAAATAACATTCACAAAAATATGTTCAAATCATCAAATATGAGACTGGATCTAGGGCATATCTACTATATCCCTAACACTTACCCCCTGAAGCGCCCGACTATGCGCCCAAAACACGCATAAAGCTGAAAGTCCGGGGCTCGCCCCACAATTCCTATGCAAATCATGTGTCAAATTCATTAGTTAATACTTTTTACTCTCAAAATTCTTTAACAATTGAATAATTAAAGTTCTTTCATCTGTATAAATATGAAAATTTTGAATAACTCAAATAATGAAGCATAGTATTACATATTTACTAATTGAGAACATTATGAGGTGTATATCATTTGAATATTTTTTTTCTGAAAATAGATAGCCAAAATTTTATATCTTTACTTGCTAGATCTTCATGCCTTAGTTCAATGTCTCGCAAAATTATTATACATCTATTATTTTGCTATTTAGAAATAAGTTTGTATTTACTTATGAAGAAGTAATAATTTTAAATTATATTATTGATAAAATTTATAGTGCATTTATTATTAGGGAGGTGAAATATGCAATTTGACAATATTTTTTAGAAATTATAATTTATAGTTGTTTGAAATTTAAGACGTTATAGTTGATTTATAAGTAACTTTACCATTATTACATTATTTATATTTGTAAAACCTGCTAGATATTTTTGTTTTCTATGAGTTCCTTAATTTTTTTCATTTTTCTTGAACTTTGAATGTACTTTTTAAATTTTTTGTTTTACAATGCGATATTATTAATTTATAAATTAAAAAATTTAAAGATCTGTGGGGCTTACGCTTCGCCCTGTATTAAGTAAAACCTCCCGTCTCACGCCCTCGCCTTTTAAAACATTGGTTTAAATTAATTCTGAGCGTAGTCGGGAACAGGTTAACATGAATGCATCTATATTGATTGAATGAACAAGTAAATATTCACTTACTAGTAGGATTATTGATATTTGAATTGAAACAATATGTATTGAACATAGTTGGGACTTCAATTTTTTCGTGGTCAAAATTGGCACTGAAATCTATTTCCTTCTGGATCATTGAATTGTCAATAAGTTCTGAGAAATATTTAAATTTTGGAGGACTGGGATTCAAAATTGCTGACTAGTTTTATTGTTAGCAACCTAACCAATCCACCCTATCTTTCACTTTCTTTTTTTTTTCTTGAAGAAAAACGAAGTTAAGCGCACTGAATCTTAAAAAGGGACCGTCCATATTAGTTTCATTATATGCATCATTATCTTATATTTCTGTATTTGAACACGTAGAAATAATAATTAGTGATTCTCCACAAAATTGGGAACAAGTAAATATAAGAGTAAATATGTTTATCGAATGAACTGGTAAACATTCTATTACTAGTAGGATTAATAATATTCAATTACTGGTGACTGAGATTATCTTGTCACTACAAACTGTTACCCCCCCCCCTAAAAGAGAAGAAAATACTCAAATAGAAATCGAAAAAGACCTTGGCCCACATTGCACTTTATGTGCAACAAGAAGTGACAGACTTAGGTAATATGGCATTAAAAATTGTGGGTTGGGTTGTTTATGTTTATAAAAATGTGATAGGCTTTTGCATCCTTGTTACTCCCAACACAAACACACAAATCGTTGCAAGTATTAAATAGAGTGGGTGTATATATAACTCTAACTGGTCCTATATATTTTGTCTCAAGCTGTTTGATTTCTGGGAGTGTGTAAATATATGACTACCCATTCAAATTTGAATACCCTTTTTGAGTCCTTATATGCACAAGTTTTAGGTTACTCTCTCTCTCATTTCTCTTTGACTACCTCGGCGTCACCAAAACCCCATTTGACCACCATTCATTTTCCCTCCTTTTGCCTAACTCCTTAGGCTTTAAAGTTTAAACCCCAAATCTCATTTCTACTTCTTTCAGTCATTTCATCAAACATGTGTCTTTCGTCCCTATAGTCAGTCATGAATAATAGAGGAGAAGCCAATAATAGCATAGACATTGAGCCCAATTCTTTCAAGGTCAGTTTCCAAGACCTTAGTATTAGCAATGCTAACAGTACTAGCATTGATTTTTGTAGTACTAGCTTTACCCTATCTGAGAATAATAGCATAGGCAGTAAACTGAGTACTGATGGTGGTTTTGAAGGGAAAAAAATGGAATCTTTGAATGTTGAATTGGAAAAGGCTGTTGAATATGTTGACAGTGAGAATACCAGTTTTAGTTCAGTTAGTTATTGTAACAGTGCTGACCCAAATGAGGCTAGTTTCAGGGGCGTTTGTCCATCAAAACCTCACAAGGGTAACGATATTCGATGGGATGCAATACAATGTGTTAAAGGGAAAAATGGGGAGTTGGGCTTGGCCCATTTTAGGCTTTTGAAAAAACTGGGATTTGGCGATATTGGGAGCGTTTATTTGGCGGAGTTAAGGGGGATGGGATGCTTGTTTGCAATGAAAGTAATGGACAAAGGGATGTTAGCTGGGCGGAAGAAGGTCATGAGAGCTCAAACTGAGAGGGAAATTTTGGGCTTGTTAGACCATCCATTCCTCCCAACACTTTATTCACATTTTGAAACAGAGAAGTTTTCGTGTTTGCTGATGGAATTCTGTAGTGGGGGAGATCTTCATTTGCTCAGGCAGCGCCAGCCCGGCAAGCATTTTACAGAACAAGCTGCAAGGTTTGTCTTTTATTCTAGTTTCTGCATTTTTCTACTGTGTAGTTGCCAATTTGACTGCATATGTACCAAAATTTTCAATTATTATATGTTTCTTTGTTTTACGAGTACCATAGGTATCTCGATTAAGTGTCTTATGTTGCTAGATGCTGTTTGATAAACTTAGTGCTCTGCTGCCAGTCACTTCATTGCCGGTCTACCTTGCTGATTTTTTCTTGAGTTCTCTATGCAGCGTGTGTGACATTAGAGTTTTAATGGCGATTGCTCATTACTTTCAATCTTTTGTTTCCATAATTTCAAATCCTAGGAATGCAGATAGTTAACACTTTCACTTAGTATTAGCCACTGTTGAAGCATAAGGTTATTCACTCTGCTTTCATCAAATCCATGAAAACTTGGAAATTCAGAACCTTGTAATTATACTCGAAATATTTAAGCATGGTCTATAGTATAACGTTGGCCTGAGATGAATTTAAATGGGAAACATGGTCTATTCTAACTGGACCTTAATGCCATGCAACAATGCATTTTATTTGGTCTCAGTTTTGGTATTAAACTTCCAATTTTCTGTCTATTTTGAAGTATCATTAAGAGTTTGTTTCCTTTTCTGGGTGGCAGGTTTTATGTATCAGAGGTGTTGCTCGCCCTTGAGTATTTACACATGATGGGTGTTGTATACAGAGATTTAAAGCCTGAAAATGTTTTGGTGAGGGATGATGGCCATATAATGTTATCAGATTTTGATCTATCGTTGAGATGTTGCGTTAGTCCCACCCTTCTAAGATCCAGTGATGAGCCATCATGTGCTATCTCTTCATACTGTATCCAGCCATCATGCATTGATCCAGCGTGCAAATTACCTGTTTGTGTAGAGCCTTCATGCTTTCAACCTTCGTGTTTTAAGCCTCGTCTCCTCAACCAAAAACCAACCAAAATGAGAGGTGATCGTTTACCTGTGGTGTCTGCTGGTTCACTTCCTGTGCTGGTCGCAGAGCCAACTGCAGCTCGATCTATGTCCTTTGTTGGAACCCATGAATATTTAGCCCCAGAAATAATTAGAGGAGATGGTCATGGTAGTGCTGTTGATTGGTGGACATTTGGAATTTTTCTGTACGAGTTACTTCACGGGAAGACACCCTTTAAAGGCAATGGAAATAGAGAAACATTATTTAACGTTGTCGGTCAACCTCTAAAATTTCCTGAAGGATCGACAGTTAGTTTTGCTGCGAAGGATTTGATCCGAGGTCTACTTATGAAGGATCCTCAAAAAAGACTAGGATTTAAAAGAGGTGCTACGGAGATCAAACAACATCCTTTCTTTGAAAGCGTTAACTGGGCTCTCATTCGAAGTACTCATCCTCCAGAGATTCCTAAACCAGTTGATCTTACATTTTTTAAACAACCGTGCAAGTCATCGTCTTATGCAAACGAGAAGGCTGCTTCTGATTCGGATAGGTCATCTGGTCCTTATTTAGATTTTGAATTTTTCTGAATAAATTTTGTACGTGTCGTTCTTGATGCAGCTAAATGGCCATCTTTGATGTTCATTTTGGTTAGAAAGTAATTTATTTCACTTTACAATTATGTTTTCTTTATTACATGCTCTAAAAAGTACAAGTAGTTCTCCCGCCAACTTTCTTCTTTTAACTGCTTTCCAATAGAAACTTACAAAAAGATAAAAGGCATTGGAATCTCCTGAAAATGGTTTTCCTTTTCATGTTAAATACTTTCAGTAAAGTGAAAGGAATATAAAAGTAGCAGAATACCTTTTCTATTCATTGTTTCATTCTGTTAATTAGATACTCGTTGAGGACCCTCCGTTTGAGGACACACTTTAACAGAGGCTATCTTTGTCTTGAACAAGGACAACACAAGGACTTTACCTATTAAAACATCTTCTCTAGTTTATATAAACCAACTTAAACATGTGGACAAATGATGATAAAGTTTTTTTTTGTTACAAATTTTGCAGTGTTGAGTCAGTGTCGTTTTTCACCTTATATGTCAGTGTAGCTTTGACTGACGATTCTACAAGGGGGCGCTTATTTTGGGTGTTTTCTTTCTTTCGAAACTGTTCCTCAAAAAAAAAAAAAAAAAAA
>ML422537.1:43036-80239 GCA_005239525.1 Nicotiana knightiana
TTTTTTTCGAAACTGTTCCTAAAAAAAAAAAAAAAAAAAAGGAAAATCTATTTGCTTTCTGTTGTCTTTAGTGGGCGTTTGGACATAAGAATTGTAAGATTTCAGACAAAAAATGTTAGTGAAAATGGTATTTGAGAATTAGAATTGTGTTTAGACATGAATATAATTTTTGGTTGTTTTTAATGTTTTTAAAATTCATCTTCAAGTGAAAACTAAAAATTTTATGACCAAACACTGATTTCGATAAAAAAATAAAAAAAATTCGAAAAAAAAGTAAAAAATTTCTGTTGGCCAAACGGGCTCTTAGTCTATCATTCTTCTTTTGGACGTGGGTTATATTCTTGTAAGATGCATTGGCTTCTTTTTTCCTTAAAAACCGTGATATCTTGAGTTGGATGCCGACATTCTGATCAGGGTTGTGCAGTCTAGGTTCCAGATTAAAGTGGAACCAATTTCTTGAATCGAAGCTTGTGCAATGGAATCATAGGCAGGAAGCTACTGTGTTTTTTCCAAAGTGCATTTTCATAGATACGGATGGAACAAGGGAATGACACATCTTTAAAATGCATTTTGATTTCAAAAGACAAAGCATTTTACCATTCAAAAGTTAAAATGAAGAATAAGATACAAAATTGCATCCACTTGTATGTACGACAACCTTAGGCTATCATATTATGTGATCTTGTACGTCCATATTATTCTGGCGAAAGACTGCGGACGGCTTATAAGCTGCTCAAACCTCACGCTCCTGTATGATATTTGAGTGTAGTTCTAATATATTATACTAATATCATATGTTCGGACACGTCTAACCTTGATTTTAAAAGCCAGCTCATTAGGTATTTTCTTTGGACCACTTTAGTAATTTTTTGATTTTTTTTTTGGGATTCACAATATTTGATTTTTTCATATATCGAGAAGAAAATAACTTTTTTTCCACAGAGATTGCAGATTAGTTATAAGCTGCCCATTAAAAAATAGATGCTTATTTTGAAATTTTAAATTAGTAGATATACATATAATTACACACTTAGGCAGTTAACTTAACTGCGAGAGATGATCATGTATTGAAGCATTCAGTTTTTCTGGCGTCTAAACTGCGAAATATCGATAATCTTGAAAAACAGATAAAGAGATTGAACGATCATGTATGCCGAAAGATTTACTTGTCCACTATATTAAAAATATATTTTTATTTTTATATGTACTAAAAATATATTGTCATTTTTACTTAGTTATTTTAGTAAATCAAGAGAAAGATAATTTTTAATCATATTTTACCCTTATCATTAATTACTTATTTCTCAAAAAAAATTTGAAATACTATCATTATTATAAATAAAATTATAAAATACATATTTTATTTATTTTATGTTAAAAAAAATATAAAGTCAAAAATAAACAACTAAAAATGAACGGCCATACCATAGAATGTCTAACTCATCCTGGGATGAGGCTCCATTAAAAATCCTTCTTGTTCCTACCTTTAATTACTCGTAATGATCATTTTTCGCAATCTCATTAAGATTGTTATTAATTATTTCTTTTCGACTTTTAACACATTTATGGCTGTGTTCTACATTCTACATTAAAATGTAGAAAGAAGCATCTACGTACGGGTTGTTCAAGATTTGAAATCTGACAAACACTGGCGGGTTCGTCAAAGATGTTTATAGAATATGCTAGATAACGAGTCAATAAAAACTTCCAACTAAATTTATAGTGTCTTATTTAGACGGAATATACAAGAATATAGTGGCTCAGAAAGGATAATTAAGTGGAGCAAAACTCAACTTCTTTCACTATTATTAACCTATGTGACAATTGTATAGGATAAAATTAGTTTATAATAAATGCTCGTACAGTAGAGTGACACGTGGAATCAAAGACAGATGAAAAGCGAGACAGGTGAAAGTCAAGATCGGAGACAACAGTCTCGGCTGGCACCGGGAAGCCCCTGAAGGGAATGTTGCTCATGAAGACAAATGAATACCTGTCACCGGATAACATTAAATGAAGAATATTTTGCAGTATTAAATACATAATCAATTATAGAGACTATGACATTCATAGCCTGCCGTTACACATTCTTCAATGGTCCCCATAATTATCATTTAAGAGAGGCTTGATCCTAGGACCTTGTTGCCAAGGTGCCACTATAAATAAGGATTCCAACAACCATTGTAATGAGAGAAATTTTCTGACAAACTTATGCTATATCGTTATTACTGCCTTCAGAAGCTCTACTCCCGGAACCAAGCTCTCTATTGTTTTATCTCGATTCAATCTTAAGTCTTACATTCTTATTTAATTTATTTATCATTTTGGGATCAAATCGATTTGCTTGTCTATAAATCACGTATAAATACAACTGTATCATTTTACGGGTAAACAGTTTGGCGCCCACCATGGGGTTTAGACAATTGTGTAATTGAGTTGATCGTTATATCTATTACTAACTTATTTGATTCTTTGTTCTTAGCAAAAAATCATAAAAATGACAGATAACGATGTCAACGTTGCATACAAAGTTGAGGCCCAAGGAAATCAGCCCCAACACGAAGACCCGATCAGTGATACCAGCAACGAGGGGGATGAAACCACGCCGGTCTATGGGGGCAATATCCACGACATGTTCGAGAGGCAACTCCTGATGATGTTGAGGACAGTACGTCGCTGAAACAGTAGAATCCTAAGGGAGCAAAAAAAGGCTATTATGGGCCACCTCTCACGATAGGATCAAGCCATGACGTGGTTGAGGCAGGAGTTGTCGGGAGTTTCAAACAACGCGAATGGACGAGGTCCAGTTCCTCCCGGTGCTCCAGCAAACCAAACAATGCAGAAGGTTGACAACAACCCGAGGGACGAAGTCGGATTCGACATAGCCGGGGGGAACGGTAGCGGATCCAGTGACAACAATGAGAATAATCTCTTTAAAACCGAACTCATGCAGTTTATGAGGAAAATAAACGCCCGAATGTATCAAATTTCGGGTGCACCACCAGTATTGAAAGGACCGGAATCAAGAAAATACACTAGATTGTCGTTCAAACCAAGCGCAACACCAGAGTTGATCCCGAAGTGGTTCAAGATGTCAGACGTGCCGAAATATGATAAGACTTCGGATCTTCAAGAGGACATCACCGCCTACACAACGGTGGTGAAGGGGAACGACTTAGCTCCGCACGAGATATAGTTGGTCTTACTGAAGAAATTCGGGGAGACCTTCGCGAAAAGGGGCCTTGACATGGTATTCACTTTTACCCTAGCACTCAATAGATTCCTTCGAGATGCTCGCGGATTCTTTTATCAAGGTTCATGTCGGGGCCAAGAAGGTACAAACCCGAAAGGCTGCCATATTCAAGATTGCACAAGGAAAGGCCGAATTGCTGTGGGAATTCGTGAAGATTTCAGAAAGAACGGATGTTTTTACCGGTCGTACTGGACAAATAGGAAGCTGAAACATTTACTAAAGGGTTGAATCCGAGAAGTTTCGAAGTTTCCCAAAAATTGAAATAAAGTCTGCTCGAATTCCAGGAAACAACTTGGGCGGATGTTCACAACCGGTATGATTCAAAGATAAGAATAGAGGATTACCACCTCGGTTTCCCAGCATCAACCAAGGGTTGGGACCGGGACCGGGACCGGGAGAAGAATAAGGAGAAATCGTAGGATGATTTTCACACAGATCGACAGTCTTTTAGAGGTTGGTTTTTTCCCTATGAAAGGGCCAAAGGATTCAACAGAGGTTTCCGGTCGTCGGATAGCTTCACTACCAATAAGAGAGCTGATCACGATTGGAATAGTAGATCATTGTAGGACAAAGAGGTATCGGGCTCCCGAGACTTCTCCTACCCCAGACTATCCGAATACAACTTCAACGTCATCGTAGTGGAACTAGCGTCGCCTATGAGGAACATTAAGGAAGCACGGTTCCCGAGGCCACTGAGATTTGATCCCAGTCAGAGGGATCCTAATTTATGGTGCGATTACTATAGGACCAACGACCATCGAACTGTGGACTACCGACATCTTCGTGAGGAGGTGGCGACACTGCTGAATAGCGACTATCTTAGAGAATTCTTAAACGTCTCAGCTAAGAGCAACTACGGCCACAACCGAGATAACTCGGAACCCTCGAAAGTAGGAGAAGATCCCCCTCGTCTAACAATCAACATTATTTTTGGGGAACAATATTAATGGTGTAACTTTTTCAGCAGTGAAAAAGACGAAGGTATCGGCGACCCATAACAAGAGACTCCGGGAGGTCGCTGAGGACGACAACACCTTCACGGAGGAGGATACAGATGGAACCATACTTCCACACAACGATGCCCTGGTAATCTTTCTTGATATTTTATATTTTAAGATTAAGCGCGTTTTGGTAGGCCCAGGGAGTTCAACCAACATTTTCTAATGGAGAGTGCTAGAACAAGCCAAACTAATGAGAAGCATAATTCCGGCCACAAAGCTCCTCGCCGGGTTCAATTTAGAAAGTGTAACAACCCAAGAGGAAATCCTGCTTCCCACGAATCCCGAAGGGGTAATGAAGACGACCCTTTCCAAAGTAGTAAGTGGAGATATGGGTTACAATATCATTCTTGGGAAACCATGGTTGTGCGAGATGAAGGTTATACTGTCAACATACCATCAACTCTTGAAATTCCCAATTCTAGAGGGAATTAAACAAATAAGGGATGTCTAACCGGCAACAAGGGAGATGAATGTGATCTCAGTTTCCAATAGCAAAGAGAAGGAGCATCTGGCATAGCAATTACAGTAACCGGCACTTGCTCCTAAGCAAAACGAAGTCAACAGGGGGGAGGAGTCGTCAGAATCCTATCAGATACCGAGATATTTTCAGGTACCAGAAGAGACAGACGCAACCAAATTCACGACGAAAGAACTCGAGCAAGTTGCATTGTTTGAGAAATTCTTGGAGAGGAAATTCCACTTGGGACAAGACTAAACCACAAGCTCAGGTCAGGATTTATTGAATTTCTTAAGTTTAACTTTGATTGTTTTGTGTGGTCGCATGCAGATATGACAGGTATCCCGCCGGAAGTGGTCGTGCACATACTAGGTCTGTACCGTAACATCCCTCCAGTGAGGCAGAAAAAACACCCTATTGCCGAGGTCAGAAACAAACTCGTCAAAGAAGAGGTAACTCATTTGCTTGATATCGATTCAATCCGAGAGGTGAAGTACCTTGACAGGCTTGCTAATGTAGTGGTAGTTCCAAAGAAGAAGAATAAATTTTGCATGTGCGTAGACTATAAGGATCTAAATAAGGCGTGCCCAAACGACTAGTTACCATTTCCAAACATTGATCAAATGATTGATGTGATGGCCGGGAATGAGTTGATGAGTTTCCTTGATGCTTACTCCGAGTACAACCAAATCAAGATGAACCCGGAGGATCTGGAAAAAAAAAATTCCATAACAAACTTCGGCAAATATTGCTATAATGTGATGTCTTTCGAGCTTAAGAACGCCGGATCCACTTATCAGAGGCTTGTAAACAAAATGTTTGAGAAAAAAATAGGAAAAACCATGAAACTTTACATAGATGATATGTTGGTTAAGTCTTTGATCGCAGGTGATCATCTTAAACACCTGTAAGAAATCGTTGACATCGTAAGGAAGCACAACATGAAGCTTAACCCCAAAAAATGTGCATTCGGAGTCAGTTTCGGTAAGCTCTTGAGGTTCCCGATGTCAGAAAGGGGGGTTGAAGTCAATTTCGATAAAACTAAAGCCATGGAAGACATCCCTGACCAGCTATCAAACATGAAAAAGGTTTAAAGGTTGACAAGAACACTGACCGCTTTAAGCAGATTCATTTCCCGGTATTCAAAAAAATGTCATCACTTCATTTCACTTCTCAAAAAGTGGAATAACTTCAAATGGACTCTGGAGTGCCATCATGCTCTAAGGATTTGAAAAGGTATTTATCGATCCCTCCACTATTATCAAATTCGGAGTAAGGCGAACAATTGTGTATTTACTTAGCAGCCTCGAAGGTAGCGGTAAGTGTCGTTTTAGTTCGTGAGGACGAAGGTACGCAATATCCTATCTAATATGTTAGTAAAATTTTAACAGGAGTGGAAACTCGCTATCACATCTCAAAAAATTGGCCTTAGCTCTCGTAGTCGCCACTCGAAAGCTTAGGCCTTGATTCCAATGTCATCCAATAGCCATGGTGACAAACTTTATCCTGCGGAATATCCTTCACAAACCTAAACTTTAGGGTTGGCTGGCCAAGTGGGCAATCGAAATGAGTGAATTTGACATAGAGTATAAACCAAAAACTGCAATTAAGTCACAAGTTTTGGCCGACTTTATGGCTGATTTCAGTCCAGGACTGCTGACTTTGGCTACCAAAAAAGCAGTGATGGTGTCAGAATCGACATCAGGAGTTTGGACCTTGTTCACATACTGAGCGTCCAATGTCAAAGGGTTCGGGCTCGATGTAGTATTAATCACACCTTCGGGAGAAACCTAAGGCAAGACAATAAGAATTTTTCCTTTGACTAACAATGAGGCCGAGTATGAGGCTTTGATTGCAGGACTCGAGCTGGCCAGGGAACTGGATTCCAAGGTCATAGAAATCAAATGTGATTCCCAACTGGCAGTAAATCAAGTTTGTGGAGTCTTCGAAGCCAAGAAGGAGCGCATGCAACAATATATAATGAAAGTCCATGCTCTGCTCACACGGTTTAGAAGAAAGCACGAAAGCAAATGCACGAGCCAACATGTGATCGTCCACAGAAATGAAGGGATGGGACCCCGATAAGGTCGTGAAACATATGCATTCGGTATTGGACGGGGATGGCTATTATGAAGTAAACGTGACCAATTTGGTCTGGAACTGAAGGAATGAGATCATTGACTATCTCGAGCAGGAAAAGTTACCCAAAGATCCGAAGGCATCCCGGGCGCTGCGCACTAAAGCAACCCAATACTACTTCATGGGATGTTAATTGTATCGATAATATTTTCAAGGCCCGTTGGCCCGTTGTTTACGAGCCTCCGAATCTAATTATGTCATGAGAAAAGTTCACGAAGGGATCTACAGAAACCACTCGGGTGCGGACTCCTGAGCATTAAAGGTGGTTAGGGCAGGATACTACTGACCTCGGATGGTACAAGATGCTAAGGAATATGTTCATAAATGTGATATGTGTCAACGCTAAGCATTATTAGTGCACCAACCGGAAGAGTTATTGCACTCGATTTTATCACCTTGATCATTCATGAAGTGGGGAATGGACATAGTCGGCTCGCTGCCGTCGGCCCCCGCTAAGGTAAGATTTCTCTTGATTTTAACTGAATACTTTTCTAAATGGGTTGAAGTAGGTCTTTACTAGAAAATTGGCGAGCGCGAAGTGGTAGATTTCCTATAAGAACATAAATTTGCAGGTTCGGGATACCAAATGTAACAAAATTCCTTGAAGACTAGAAAATCAAAAGAATCACATCATCACCTTATCACCCAAACGCAAACGATCAAGCAGAATCAACAAACAAGGTGATCATAAAAAATCTCGAAAAGAGATTGGAAGCTGGAAAATGGAATGAAGAGCTGCCGGGAGTATTATGGGTGTATCGAACAATGGCCAAATCAAAAATTATGAGACTTCTTTCTCTCTCGTATACGGAGAATAAGTCTTGATCCCGGTGGAAGTGGGAGAACCTACCCTGGGATACTTTCGAGCGGATGAAGAGCTTCTCGACAAATGTAGGAACTTGGTGCATATAAGGATGTCATCCCAAAAGCAGAGAATGGAAAGATATTACAATCGAAGAGCCAACCTCCGTTATTTCAAAGTACGAGACTTGGTTTTAAGGGAAGTAACTCAAAACACTTGGGAGCTCAATGCATGAAAGTTAGTTCTGACGTGGAAAGTCCCCTACCGAGTTTCAGCTGTCACCGGAAAAGGGTCATACGAATTGGAAAATCAAGATGGAGTAAAGTTGGCGAGCAACTAAAATATGTCACATCTCAAAAGATATTATTACTGATGAGCACCGCCTATACTGAAATTATGTGCTCCACTCTTTTTCCCTTCGTCCAGTTTTTTTCCCAATTGGATTTTTTTAGCAAGGTTTTTAACGAGGCAGCAACAAAAAGCATACTACAAAGGAAGCATCGTCAGTTGAATTAAGACCTTTAAATAACTAAGGCATGAAACTGGAGAATTGCTACAAGATGGTGAGATAATATTTTGCTCGGTAGAAAAGTTCCTACCAGGAAGTAAAGTTTGCTATCAGGCCAAAAGTTACCCGACCATACACGAGTGCAAGCCAATGGGTGTATTGGTGGAAATAAATATTACACGTGGAATTAAGTATGAGGTTGATGTGGCAAGACACGTGGACTATTGAGAAAGCTACAGCTGGAATGATGCATTAAAAGAGGCACGAGTCATAACAGATACGAGTGAATTACCCATGAGTTAAGAGAATATGGTTGCTCGAGTCTAAGTGGTTAATTGAAGAGGCACCGGTGGAATGAATCAAGACGGTAAAAAGGGAAAGTTCATGAATCGACAATTAATGAGCGTGAATGGCCACAAACGTTACAGAATCTTCATGAACAATTATGATTACCAATTATAACGTCTCATTAATATCATTAATGATCATAATGATTCTGTCTTAAAAGAAAAAAGACGCTATACTTGTAGACTCCTATATAAGGGAGGGAAATTCATTTGTAAAGACACATTCTAATTATTATTGGAATATACTTACTTTCTTGTGCTTTCTATTGATTACTTTTGCTATTTCTTATTCTAATTTCTTTCTTGCAATTGAGAGAAATACAAAATTTCTTGTTTATCAATAGCCCGAGTACTTCTAAAAATAGGCTTCGACCAGGAATCTAATTCTTTGGTTAAACAAATTGGTTCCATTACCGGGAATCTGTTAATCTTCTTTTACTTTCCAAATCTCTCTCCCTCAGTTAAGTCATGTCGAATGTCAATGACAACAACCAGCAGGTGGAAAGAATTCCAGTTCCATCACCTCAAGGAACCCCACACACTTCACGAGAAGCATCACCTGAAATATCCACTACTCATAACAATGAACAACATGGAAATGAACAAACTGTCGAGCAGGATGCAATGAAGCAGTTAATTGTTGAGTACGTGAATGATGCTCTCCAGGATTTCGTGAGGGGAATATCAGCTGCGCCACCCACTCCTCCACCAAACAATACTTCAATTGTGGAAATTCCACGATCAAGGTTGGCTAATTCTGGAAGCGGAGGAACTCCCAACGAGTCACGTGATGGGAGACCAAGTACGCCTAATAATTCTTATTTACAAACTTTAATACTAACCTTGCAAAAACAAGTGAAAGAACAAAATGACTGTATTGACAAAATACCCAGTGTACCACCTGTGATCAAAGGAGTTGATATCGACAAGTATTCTCAACAATCGTGGAAACCAAGCGCAGCTCCATTACTAATTCCCAAAAATTTCAAAATGTCTTACATCCCGAAATATGATGGAACGATTGATCCACGTGACTGCATTACTGCGTTCACCATGGGAGTAAAAGGCATTGATTTAACCTAGCAGGACATCGAATCAGTGCTGGTCAAAAAGTTTGGGAAAACACTCACCAAGGGAGCATTAACATGGTACTGTCTTTTACCTGAAAATTATATTGACTCTTTTCTGAGCTTGCATGTCTATTTATAAAAGCACAGTCGGGTGCACAAAAAGATGAAAAGAGAATGGATGATATATTTAAAGTAAAACAAAGAGATACAAAATTGCTTCGAAAATTTGTAGACAAATTCCAACGTGAAAGAACGTTGCTACCAAGAGTACCTGACAAGTCGGCGGCCATGGCATTTGCAAGCAATTTAAACGAGAAAAGTTCAGAAGCTATGAGGAGGCTTAAAGAGAGCCTATGAAAATTCCCTTCCACGACATGGAATGATGTCTATAATAGTTATAGTACCAAGTTGCGGATCGAAGAAGATATCGTAGCTCAATCAAGGTTTGATGAAAAAACAGGTTTTAGGCGGTCAGAGTCTGAGAAGAGGTCCGGTAAGAATAGGTATGAGCCTTATATGGGACCTTCAGGGTGAGAAGCTCGTTCCAAATCCAAAAACGTGTAGGCTGATCACAGATTCACAAACAGAGATTTAGGTTTGTCATCATCGAGATTCAGAAAAGATCGAGGTGAACGTAATAGAGATACTAATGCAAATGCAAGGATTAGGGACTAAAATTTTAACGTGAGTACTTCCGAGTTGGTTGTTGTTTTAACAAGAATGGGGGATAAGGTACGATGGCCTAAAGAAATGAGATCAAATCCAAATAGAAGAAACTCAGATTTCTGGTGCGAGTTCCACAATGATCATGGCTATAGAACATCAGACTGCAGATTATTACAAGGCGAGGTGGAACATTTATTAAAGCAGGGTTATTTGACAGAATTGTTCAGCGAGAAAGGCAAACAAGCTTACATGAAAAGAGCCCCCGTAACCTCCGTATCCAAAGAGAACAGTAAATATGATAAGCGAAGGAGAAGAAGTCAACAACGTAACCTATACAGCTGCAAGAAAAACGACAAAGTTCATAATAACTCACGGGAAGCGAACTCGCCAAGCTCTGGAGGAAGACAACATAACATTTGATGATGCAGATGCTGATGGATTAATGATTCCCTACAACGATACACTAGTAATATCTTTACGTATACATCATACTAACATAAAATGAGTCTTGATTGATCCAGGTAGCTCTGTGAATATCATTCTATTGCGAGTGGTGAACGAAATGTTGATGGGCGGCCGTGTAGTTCCGAAAAAACGTTCCTTATCTTGATTTGATAACTCAACTGTTATTACAAAGGGTGAGATTGAGCTAAGTACATACGCAGAAGGGGTCATCAAAGAAATGAAATTTCAAGTGATAGACATGGACATGGCCTATAATGTGATTCTTGGGAGGCCATGGATTCACGATATGGATGTTGTGCCATCTATATTACATCAGGTTATCAAATCCCCTTCAAAATAGGGAACTCAACAGATTCGAGGAGATCAACAAACTTCAAGGAACATCAACCCAGTGATACAACCAAGTCAAAAAGATACGGGTGTGATTCAGAAAGATGCTGGTGCAAGTGAGGAAGATGCGGTAAATCAAATTTCAACAAAAAATGTATAAAAAAAACCGACGTGAATTCCAGACCAGATATAATTCAAGAGCCAGAGGAGAATGAAAACATTAAAACAACGATTGCGGATCTTGGAGTTGTTCCACTATTCGAACAATGGCTTGATCGAAGAATTCATATTGGAGCAAGGCTAAACCTGGAAAGGAGAGGTAAGTTAATTAAATATTTAAAAGCTAACACAAATTGTTTTGCATGGTCCCATTCAGATATGACAGGTATACCTCACGAGGTGATGACTCATAAATTAAATAAAGATCCATCATCTGTACCTGTCAAGCAAAAGAAGAGGAAGCAAGGATCATTCAAAAACCAAGTGATCGATGATGAGGTACAGAAACTTTTAAAGATCGGTTCAATACACGAGGTAAAATATCCTAATTGGTTAGCTAATAATGTAGTAGTTCCGAAAAAGAATGGTAAATGGAGAGTTTGTGTAGATTACACTGACTTAAATCAAGCATGCCCGAAGGATTCATTTCCTTTACCGCATATAGATCAATTGATTGATTCTACCACAGGTTATGAACTGTTAAGCTTTTTAGATGCGTATTCTGGTTACAATCAAATAAAAATGGAACCCTTAGACGAAGAAAAAACTTCATTTATTACGGACATGGGGACTTATTGTTACAAACTCATGTCTTTTGGCTTGAAAAATGCTGGAGCCACATATCAGAGGTTGGTGACCAAGATGTTTCACGAACACCTGGGGAAGACGATGGAAATATACATTGATGATTTGTTGGTAAAATCTACACAATCGGAAGATCATTTTCAATATCTTTCAACTACCTTCGAGATCCTCCGCAGATATAATATGAAACTAAACCTAGAAAAGTGCGCTTTTGGCGTAGCTTCAGGTAAGGTTTTAGGCTTTTTCGTATCTAATAGAGGAATTGAAGTAAATCCTGCACAGATTAAAGCTACTGAGGAAATACTTGATATACTCACGAGCAAAAAAGAGGTACAAAGATTGACAAGTAGGATTGCAGCTCTGGGAAGATTCATTTCAAGATCTTCAGAGAAAAGCTTTAAATTATTTTCAGTGTTAAAGAAGCAAAATCCGTTTGAATGGACTGAGGGATGCCAACAAGCCCTCAAAGATTTGAAGGCATATTTATCAAATCCTCCCCAACTGGCTAAACCAAGGGACGAAGAAAGATTGTTTGTATATCTTGCAGTTGCAGAAGTAGTTGTAAGTGCAGTTTTAATAAGAGAGCACAAAGGTAAACAATCTCCTATTTATTATGTTAGTAAATCTTTATTAGATGTTGAAATAGATATTCTCATATATAAAAACTTGCTTTACCATTAGTCATGGCAGCTAGGAAATTGAGACCATATTTTTAATGACATCCTATCTCCGTAGTAATTGCATATCTTTTAAGGAGTATTTTGCATAAACAAGAATTGTCAGGAAGATTAGTCAAGTGGTAAATAGAACTAAGTGAATACGACATTATTTATCAACCTAGAATAGCCATAAAGTCTCAAGTTTTAGCAGATTTTGTAGCAGATTTTAATACAAAAACAAATACTGAAGTAGAAAAGGAATTACAAATTTTTACTGGAGCTAATTCAGGTACGTGGACTTTATTTACTTATGGTTCTTCAAATGTCAAAGGAGCCAGTTTGGGAATCGTCCTAATCCTACCCTCGGGGAAAAGTATAAGACAAGCAATTAAATATTACTCTATTACTAACAATGAAGCAGAGTATGAAGTTGTAATTGCAGGTTTTTAACTGGCACGAGAAATCTCCATAGAGAAAATTATGATTCTTAGCTAGTAGTCAATCAGATGCAAGGGACTTACACTGCTAGAGAGGCACAAATGCAACAATACTTGAAAAAGGCACAAGAACTGGTTAGGCAATTCCAATCATGGAAGATCGTGCAAATTCCTAGGGAAGAAAACGCAGAAGCAGACGCGCTGGCTAACCTTGATTCAGTTGCAGAAGTAACGAGTGAAGAAAATTCTATTGTAATACATTTATTTCATTCAACACTTGACCAAGATAAGCATGAGGTAAGCTTTAATAATTTAATCTAGGATTGGAGAAACGAGATTGTTAATTTTTTGCAGTACGGGATCGTACCTGAAGGCAAAAAAGAATCTCAATCGCTTCGACGAAATGCTTCTCGTTATTGTTTAATTCGAGAGAATTTATATCAAAATCGGTGGTCCTTTAGCAAGGTGCCTTGGATCCAATCAAACAGAATGCGTGATGAAAGAAGTACATGAGGGACATTTCGAAAATCACGAAGGTGGACGATCTTTAGTTAAAACATTAATCAGGGCAGAATACTACTTGCCCAAATTGGAAGAGGATGTAGAAAATTTTGTAGCCAAGTGTGATAAATGTCAACGTTACGCCAACAATATGCATCAACCTGCAGAATTACTACATACAGTTATTTCCCATGGCCATTTATGAAGTGGGAAATGGATATAGTAGGCCCTTTACCACGAGCTAAAGGAAATGTACGATTTTTATTAGTGTTAACAGATTACTTTTTCAAATGGGTAGAGGCAGGAGCTTTCAAACAGGTACGAGAAAAGGAGGTAAAGGATTTCATTTGGCGAAATATTATATGTCGGTTTGGAGTTCCAAAAAAAATCGTGTGTGATAATGGCCCAAAGTTTATAGGCTAAAAAATCACAGAGTTCTTTCAAAGTTGGCAGATCAAGCAAATAACCTCTTCACCTTATCATCCCGTGGAAAACGGACAAGCTGAGTCGACAAATAACATTATCATAAATAATTTAAGAAGAGATTAAAGAAATCAAAAGGGAGTTGTCCTGAGGAATTACCAGGAGTATTATGGGCTTATAGAACAACAACAAAAACAAGGAGAAATAAAATTTTCACTTGTGTACGATTCAGAGGCTTTAATCCTAGTCGAAATAGGAGAACTAAGTATGAGATTCACACTGCCGACGGAAAAGTCAAACGATAAAGAATTAAGAACAAATTTGGATTTACTTGAAAAAAGGAGAGAAACAGCTTTAATACGAACGACGGCACAAAATCAAATCATAGAATGCTACTACAACATGAAGGCTCATCTTAGATACTCCAAAACTGGGGACTTTGTTCTCAAAAAGGTTTTTCAATCAACGAAAACAGCTGGAGCAGGAAAGCTGAATCCAAATTGGGAAGGACCTTATAAAGTTCAAGGTATTGCTAGGAAAGGTGCTTACGAGTTAGAAACCATGGACGGCAAAGTTTTACCTTCGAGCTGGAATGATGTTCACTTGAAGAAGTATTATTTCTGAGCACAAGAAATACCCCCGGTCAGGCATCACTCGATTACGATTTTAGTTTTGTATAGTTAAGATTGTACTAATAGTTTTAGATGATAGGTAATAAGCTAGCCCACACCAAATGATGATATTAAACCTGAAAGACACACGGATGCAACATTATTCCTGATCCAGGGTTGCAACCTTTCTGACGGAAATAAAAAGGGTTAAGCAGTCATTATCTAAAATATATATACCTCTGAGTCCTGTATATTTTTCCTTTTCAGGAAATAGACCACATGGAAGGAATAAACAAGTGCTCTAGATTTCATACTTCAAAGCTCTAACACTTGGGGAACTATATATATGGAAGGCAAAGAAGACTGGAAAAGTGAGAATTCAAGTCAAGTCCGAGGCAATCTACCCAACAAATCAAAAGTTAAGAGCAAAGCAAGAGCCAAAAACACAAGCCTATTCAAAAAAACTTTCGATTATATAGGTTGAAGGCAATATTTAGTCATGGGTTGCAAAATATACTCTCGAATTTTGTAAAATCTGTTATAAAGAAAAAGTTACGAAAGAGTTGTAGATGTTACTTGAATACATGTAAAGTATTATACAATTTGAAAGTTCAAATAATGCAAAACTTCCTCAAATTATTCAAACAAACATGTGTGTTCCTATTTCTTTTTTCGTATGCTTACACCAATATGAATTTGAGACGCCTTCTTCATTAAGTGTCTTTTATAAAAGGGCCCTCTTTTATAAATTCATGCCTATTTCAAAAAGCCACGAAGTATTAAAGCATTTTCAAATGCATAATAAGAGAGTAGAACAGAAACTCAGAATAACATATTATCAGAGAGCTAAACAAAAACTCGGAAAATAATATTATTTAAATTTGGTTAAAACTAAGTATAAAAAATTAGTTCCGCCCTAATTGTCTTTTACAAAAAAAAACCCCTAAAGCAAACTAGGGGTAAAACTTTCCAAAACCCCAAAACGGACCAGGGGTGAACTTTCACCAATAAAAATAAAAATAAAAATAAAACAAAACAACACTTTAAACTTTTTCACTTTCACTATGGGGAAGAATCTGAACCAGTAGGATGAAGAATGGCGTCATCAGCAACAGGAGGAACAACTTGAGCAGAAGGAGATTGAACAATAGCTTCACCAGGAGCAACTTCATCACCCTCGGGAATACCAACTTCAGGTGAACAAAAGCTTTGACTTTGCTAGGTTTTCTCAATTGTCTCTTTAGTCTTTGCAATTTCAGCAGCTATGTCAAAGCCTTCCCGACTTCCCTCCATCAAAGTTTCGAGGGGTGTGTTAAAGAAAGCCAACTAACATCAACAGTAGCCTTGTCTTCAAGGGCTTCATAATCTCTTTCCCACTGATCAATCTCAGTTCTTAACTCCTCCTTCTCATTCAAGGCAGCATCGTAAGAAGCCTGTAAGGGGGCAAGAGACCTCTCTAAAGATTAAACCTTGTCAGAAGACACACAAAGATCTTCTTGAGTTTGAGTGATCATTTGAACAAGGCACCAGTGTAAGATTCTTTTTGGTTCAGTATGTCCTTCAAACCTCTAATCTCTTCAGAAGCTTTGGAAAGTTGTTCAGGAAATGAAGATTCAAGGAGGTTTTTGTCCTTGCCCGCTTGATTGGAGGAGGCTTTCTCAACTACCAATTCAGCTGCCATTACCTTCACCTGCTGCTCCAAGTTACACTTTTCTTCCTCTAAGACTTCTTTCTCAAGTTAAAGACCTTCAAACTGCTCTTTCCAGTTGTTCGCCTCAGTATGGTAATCATTCATCAAATGCTCTATGTGGACGATTCTCCTCATCATCTCCGTGCCAATGAGGTTGATCTACGCAATGAAAAGGAAAATGTGATATCAATGAAAAAGAAATCACGTGTAAAATAAAAAGCTAAGGTTTATACCTTTAAAGATGAATGCACAATATCATTCATCCACGTTAAAGAATTGTGGCCTTCCAGCTTTGACTTCTCAACTGGGCCAATCAATGGTTTCAGCAATACATCAGCTTGGCCAGATTTCTTCAAAAGATTACCATCCTCAGGAACCTCGATGGTAACTTTTCTCCTTGACCTACTGTTACTAGAGGAACCAACTTCAACATGAGAAGTTGAAACAATGGGGATAGTCGAAGGAGTCAAAATAGCCACGGGCGGAGCAGTAGCATCAGCAACAGGCACAGGGAACTGAGGATTAACTGGATCAGGCACGGGGAAAGAGGCAAGAGGCATTTCCTCAGAAACAAAGCCTAAGTCTTCATCATCAAACACACGAGAGAAAAGTTGTTCAGTAAAGTCACGGGGTGCGGCGGGCATCTCTTCATCAGAACTTACTAAGGTAGCACCTTCAGGCTCGAGCATGGGAACTAAACTAGGAGGAGGAGTATCTTCGTCATCTGAAATAATACGTTTCCTAGCTCGTGGTTTGTGAACCAACGAGCCTTTATCCCGTTCCTCTTCACCCTCGGAGTTCGGTTCTCTATCAGCTTTTCTTTTTTATGAGGAACTCAAGATTATCTCTTGAGCCATCGATAGAAAGAGTCTCAAAGCAGTGATCGATGCAGCAGTCACACCCTGAATGGAAACCCTAGTAAAGAAAGGAATTAATAAGTTCCAAAATAAATATGGAAGCAAGGTAGAAAGTGAAAGAGAAAGTTACCATGAGTCTTCACTTTCCATCCAAACTTGTTAGAAAGGTATTTCCAGGACCTTACTTCCATAGGAGCAACGGTTAACAATTTTTCTACCCAACCACGGAAGTCTGGAATCTCCTCAACAGCTTCCATGGTTGCTGAAAAAGAAAATTAAAGTATTTATGAGATTATAAGTTCTTCACAGAAAAGAAAAGAAGAAGTAGATCAGAAAAGAAACTTACGTGCACAGTTCCACTTTTCTGGAAAAGGCATGTTTTCTTCATGCACTAACCCATTTGTGGGAGCGGCAATGAAACGAGCATACTAGCCACGATCCTTGTCATATTCAGGGCTAATCAAAACCCTCTTACTCCTGGTCACGAAAGTAAAAATTCCATGACGAAATAATTTGGGAAAGTAAAGATGAATTAGATGATAAAAGGTAAAGGGTAAAGAGACCAAGTTAGACAAGTATATAAGGCATGCCACAACCCTCCCTACAACGGGACCAATTTTTCCTAAATAAACATTGAAGAAATGACAAAACTTTATGATAACTGAGTCAATAGGTGGTCTAAAACCCAATGTAAAGGGATATGTATACACAAAGAAATAACCAACCTTGAAGGGTGTAATACTTTGATTTGCATTAGGAACTAAAATTGGAAAGTCAAATTTCCAATAGCAATCACTCCGCACAAAAGAAATCAAACCCTCAGTAATCTGAGAAGGGTAAACATCAGCACAATCATGAGAAGTCATGGAAGTAACTTGATTTCTAATCAATTCTTTATCAGTAACGAAGGAAAGTTCAACGTGGATAATCTCATCGACGGTGGGTTCACGAAGCGGTTCACTAGGATCCCTACTTCTAGCGGAAGATCTATGAGAAGAAGAAGCCTTAGTTCTAGAACACGATGGGGTAGTAGTACTGGGTTGAGAAGAAGAACCACGTACAGAAACAGATCCCAAACTATGTAACTTACCACCTCTTCTACTTCTGATAGGAGCAGAAGAAGGGGGAAGTTCGTCTACTATCAGAACTTTACGAGGATCAGGATTTGAAGAAGACATAGTTGTATGAGAAAGTTATACATAATGAAGAACAAGAACAAATTGTGAACGAGGAACACTATAGAATATTTTACGTAAAAGCAAAGGTAAAATATGTATTTATATGAAGAAGCAACCGTCATATAAAGGGGGTAATGAGGGGAACGTCATAATGAAACAGTCACTTCGTGACTGACGCAGCCGCAAAAATTCCTTAAAATCCGCTGAAGAAGTTGCAGAGTCAATCGATGAATTCCACGTGTCACATGTATTAAAAGAAAGTGACATACGACGCATTGGTTCTGAAAAATATATAATGGTACGTGAGAAACGGCAGCAAAACATTCCCGCCATAAATGTGATCTACTTCCCAAATATTCAATTGCTGAATAATTGGTAAGGCGGGGGACTATCTGTATTGGTGGAAATAAATATTACACGTGAAATTAAGTATGAGGTTGATGTGGCAAGACACGTGGACCATTGAGAAAGCTACAGCTGAAATGATGCATTAAAATAAGCATGAGTCGTAACAGATACGAGTGAATTACCCACGAGTTGAGAGAATATGGTTGCTCGAGTCTAAGTGGTTAAATGAAGAGGCACTGGTGGAATGAATCAAGACAGTAAAAAAGGAAAGTTCATGAATCGACAATTAATGAGCGTGAATGGCCACAAATGTTACAGAATCTTCATGAACAGTTATGATTACCAATTATAACGTCTCATTAATATCACAAGTAGTGGTTATTTCTTTTTAGCACAACAAATGCTTATGTACTTTTGAAAATGAAAGGAATAAAGTAAAGTCCTTTTATTTTTATTTTATTTTTTTTCCGAAAGATGAATTAATTTTATCATTTAAAAGTTAAACAAGTACTTCAAATGCTAGTGTCGGAATGAACAGAAGACGTCCTCTTCAAGAGCATCGTAAACATAAGAGGGCCCTCTCTTATGGAACTCACAGAAAAGGGTCAATTTTGGAAGAACTTATGCTCGTAATCCAAATTACATCAGGAAAAGGTACACCTGAATCCTTTCATAACTCTACACAAAAATGTAAAATTTGCGCAATACAATTTCGGAAGAACCTATGCCCGAAATCCAAATTCCATCGGGGGAAAATACACCTGAAGCCTTGCATAACTCGACGGAAAAAAAGTAAAATTTTTGCAATAATTAAACGAAAAAGCACTTTTATATACAACAAACGTGCCAATCAACACACGTACAAAAGTATGGAAAAGAAAAGTAAAGCAAAAAGAAAGAAAAAAGCTAAGCTACTACATCCCCGGTATTCGGAGAAAGAGAAGCATATGCACCCTTAGGAGAAGTAGGCGAGTTTGCCTCCGGCTCAAGATCTTGGCCTTCACCATCATCCCCTTCAGCTTCTTCTTCAGTTCCCGAGAACTCGAAACCGGAACCAGAAGAGTCAGTCGCATCAGGTAGGACCAGGAGACCCCTTCGGGCAGTTGACTCCAACTCATGGCCTTGGCGATTTCGGCATCAAAGTGAATGACATCTGCTTTGGCCTCTTCCAATGTTTTTCTCCTCATGCTATACATAGAATATATTTTTTCAACAATAAGGGAAGTTGCTTGGCACTGAAGTTCTTCCTTAAGCTGGTCAACCTCGGTCGAAAGGTTATTCCGCTCAGATCTAGAGGCCAGGAGGATGACATCAAGGTCACGCATAGTGGAGTTATAAAATTTATTATGCTCTATGACATTCTTATGTCTTTCTTCCAGCCGGGCATGCTTTTCCGCAGTATCAGCCTCCTCTTCAGTTTTGGAGTTCAAGGTTGCCTCCAAATTATTCAGTCTTTCAGTATAGGCAGCCTCGCTACCGACAACAGCAAGAACACCATTTTGGACGGCCTCTTGGCTAAGTGTCACCACCTCTTTCCCACTTTGCTTCAACCGAGCCTCCAACTCAATGGCCTCAACAACTTGTGCTTCTAGTGCGAGGAGGTGGGCAGCAATTTGATCCCGCTCGACCAACAATTGATCCCGCTCAAGTGTGAGTTTTTCTTTATCAAGGATCAACCTCTGAAGGCCCTCAGAAGCAAGGAAGTTAGCCTACAAAGAAAATGTTCAAATTAAAAATCTTTTCATAGCAAAGGTACAAGGAACAACAAAGGGAACAAATATCTTAGTGCTGATGCATTGTGCATGGCATTTTTTACCATACACTCTCCCGAAACAAAATGTATTTTATTTCTATCCTTATCTAAAGCTAGAGGCTTCAGGTAATTATAGTCAAGTCAACTAGAGGGGACAACATATAGCACCCCGGAGAGACGAAGAGAGAAACGTTCATCCTCCTCTGAGAATCTTCGGAGAGGGCAAATAGTTATCCCCCAAATTCCCATGGACTAGGGATTGGAAGGAGGGACATCCACCTCTCGAGTGTTCGCAACCGGTGGAAATGGTAAAGCAGTTTTTGGTGGAGAAGGCACGATTGGTGAGGAAGGAGATGAATTTGATGGCGCTGTAGGTTGAGAAGCAGCTGCAGCGAAAGCAGTGCTAACTATTGTTTTCTCGCCAACCGAAGACAAAAGGACCTGGCACCCAACACCATGGTACCGGGAGTAGAATCAGGGGCCCGGAAGCGAGAGTTGGGATCTTCCACTGTATCACACTCTCCCTATAGCGCCTGGACATCGTCCTCGGTTGATGTAAATAGCTCAAAAATTGAGCAATCTGTTGAGTTAATGAAGGTCATCGTCTCCTATGTAGAGAATCCCCATCATCACTGGCTCATCCATCATCGTAGATCACCATGTGTCTGCGGCTGGCTTGGGTGCAGCGCTCTTCACCTTTTTATCCTTGTCCTCGACCATAGAGAAACGTTGCCTTTTTTGTTGCTTGTTCCCTAGTAGGGGAATCCGAGAGGAAGCATTCACACCGGAAGCAGATCCGACGACACCTGTTAGGGTGAAGTCCTCCATTCAAACCGGAAGCAACAACCTCACCGTGTTTGCGGGATCAGCCAAAACGTCCACTTCGGGGACAGTAACAGAGCGCTGCGGAAGACCTGAATTCAATAAGAGGAGAAGTTAGCTAGTTTTCTTATATGTGAGATAAAGAACAAGTTAAATTCAAGAATCAACTTACCATGATTTTTGGCCTTCCATTCGTATTTTAGGGCCAATTCTTTCTACTGGCGAGTCTCGGGCGTGATAAGATCCAAACTTATTTTGACCTAGTGATCCAAGCCTTCAACCCTTGGTGGTGTCCACCGAGTTTCTAAAATAATGTAAAAAGAAGGATCAATGATAGCATGAAATAACCTTTAACAATAAGAAAGGATAGGCGTTAAACTTACGTGTACGATCCCATGATTCAGGAAAGGATGGAGTTGTGGCCGGGATGATGTCCCTGGTAGCAACTACAATGAACCGCTCCATCCAGCCACGGTCATTGTCGTCATCCATGTTGGTGAGCAAAGCATGATGACCATATTTTCTGAAGTTTATCATTCCCCTATGGAAAATCTTGAGGGAATGAAGGTTCATCAATCGAGCCAGGGAGATTTCTTCCCCCGTCTCCTGGCATAACCGCCGAAGACAAGCTATCGTGCGCCACACAGAAGGGCTCACCTAGACAAGCAGACTTGATAGCGGAGGCAGGACTCCAAGATCACGGAGTCAAGTCCCGTGCTCAATGAAAATGGGCTCAAAGTGAAAGGGTACGTTTAAACATACGTAAAACCCTTCTTGGGGAAGGTTACCCGCACCGCTAGGTTAGGAGCAATGGTGTTCAAGTCATGGCAACCATAGTCTTCTTTCACAGCAGGGATGCTAAAAGGACAGATGGAAGAAGGGTATACACCAACAACCCATGTGCGGGAGTTTGCAAAAGGGAACTTCTCTTCGAAGTCCTTAGTCGTAGTAAGCTTTTTGGGGATAATGGTGCTCACCGTAGGAGCATCATCAATGCTTTCTTTGTTCTTTGAAGAACTAGAGTTTCTAGAAGAGGAGACCATAGTTAGCTGAAAGAAGTAAGGGTTTTTCTAAAAAAGGAAGTTAAAAGTAAGAGTGAGTTAAGTTACGAAAGTTTGAGAGAGTTCGAAAAAGCATGAAGTGTAAGAGAAGAAGATGTAAGCGTATAAGTAAAGGAATAGGCGACCATGATTACCTCGAGAACTGGCAAAAGTATTATTGAGTCATGAGACCACGCGTGTTCAGGGCACTAAATGCGGAGAGACGTGCGTCTAATCAAGCCTTAGAAACTTTTCAGAGGGAGTTAGTAAATTTCCCGCCAAGAAAGGTATCTTTAACAACTTTCCGTTGACGCAAGGATGTGCCACTGGAAAGCAAGGGGATTATTTGTATAGGGTAAAATCAATTCATATCAAATGCTCATATAATAGAGTGACACATGGAACCAAAGATAGATGGAAAGTGAGACATGTGAAAATCAAGATCGGGGACAGCAATCTCAGCTTGCATCAGGAAGCCCCCGAAGTTAATGTTGCTCATGAAGACAAATAAATACATGTCACTCGATAAAATTCAATAAAGAATATTTTGTAGTATTAAATACAAAGTCAGTTATAGAGAATATGACATTCATAGTCTGCCGTTACACATTCTTCAATGGCCCCCATAATTATCATTTAAGAGGGGTTTGATCCTAGGACCTTGTTGCATGGATGCCACTATAAATAAGGGTTCCAACAATTGTAAGGGGAGGAATTTCCTGACAAACTTATGCTATATACCGTTCAAAGCTTAATAATATTTTATTTTCTTGCTTCTTAACATCGTTATTACTGCCTTCGGAAACTCTACTCCCGGGAACCAAGCTCTCTACTATTTTATCTTGATTTCAACGCTAAGTCTTACATTCTTATTTAATTTATTTATCATTTTGGGATCAAATCGATGTCTATAAACCATCTATAAATTCAATTGTACCGTTTTACGGGTAAACAACAATAAGCATCCCTACTCTTTTAGGAAATTGACGTAAACTGAACGGTGCACCAATAACAAGTTCAGGGGGTTTACAAAACCCTCAAACTGCTTCTGTAAGGTTTTTCCTCGGGTCCTCTTTACCCGTCATTTAAAGTTTTGGTACTACCCTTAAGTAATTTAATAGCATTAACGATACAGATTATTTACTAAATTACTTTATCTCTTCCAGTGATTATTTAAGAGAAAATCTCACTTTATACCCATTAATTTTAAATTATTTACCCTTTAATTCCCAGGCCCAAACTATTTACTACTCCTACCCATACGATCCAAACTATTTACCCGGTTATTCATTTATTCTATTAAAATAGCTCTTATTTCAACACTGAGAATTTGGACGAGGGCACAACTTCAGGTTACCCCTAGTAGGTAGTTGATGACTCTATAGGAGCAGAGAAATTTGTGTGAAAACCCAAGATTAAAGAAGGTTGGGTCTTATTTTTAGTAACTTCAGATCCTTGAATTATTTTTTTGTTTGCTACTTCTTGACTTACTTGTAATTTGTTCTTACAAAATTGTTCTTCCATTTCCCTTATAATATCTTGAAATTGATGTAATTTCAAATTTGAAAAAAAAAATTGAAACTCCATATGAATGAGTTCAAAATGCCATATCTGATTTTTTATAGTGTTTTACTATTGAAATTCGTTAGTTGTTTTTCTTTGATGTGTAGATTGTACTTTTGATGCTAGTTTTTGGAGAATTATTGTACAAAAATTTAAATCCACCATTGAAGGACCTTGAAGCTTGAAACTCATAACTTGGTCTATTTGAGTTTTTAATTATTTTGATCCGATCATGCATGTTTGTTTGGAAAGTTGATTGAAGGTTGTAGCTAAAGTTCTAGTCAATTTGGTAGAGATTTTGTAGTAGATTTTAGAAATTTGGGTTGAAATATAGTTGAACTAGAGAAGAAGACGAATTTGTATTGTATACCCAAATAGTATACAAATATACCATTTTGGTAAACAATTCATTCCAACTACATACTCTATTAGTATAGCTATATACTATATTGGTATCATATACTAGTTGAATCATTTTTTGATTGTATTAGCTGCATTTAATTGGTACAATATTTGATTTTCTTTTAATAATACTAATATAATACAATATCTTAATAGTAGTATAGTCATATAGTTGCCGGAAATTAACCAGCAAAACTGTATACCATGTTGGTATCATATGGTAGTTTGAACATTGTTTTGGCTGTTTTAGCTGCATTTTAAGTGAATTTTATTATAAAATTATTTATATGAACATGATTTGCAATGCTGGAATTCTTGTGTGCCGATGGACATAAATTATGTGTATTATGTAATAGTTCTTATAGTTATAGGCAATTGTTGGAACGACCCCATACAACTATATACCCCTGTTAGTATACAAAATGAGCAAGTTGTTTCGCGCATATTTAGCTTGCAATACGAGCATGTAATTTTCTCATACTTTTATTGCGTCCTTTAATGTTTTGGTACAATAGTATAGTCGCAGATAGTTGTAGCAATATTCTACAGAAATCATATGCTCTGTTGGTATACATATATACCATATTGGTATCACATGGTACTAGAAGTCTTTTTTGCTACTTATACTTTTATTGTATTTTTCAATATTTTATTATCATTTTTATTCTAACTAGTATATATGGAGATTTGGTTGTCTTAGATTATATTTTCTTGCTCTATAACTGGTTGTATTACTGCTAATGGTAGAGTGTGTACTGATATTTGTAGGAAAAGAGATTAATTTTGCAAGGAAATCACGTGTTGATTCTTAGAATCTGATTATGTAATTTATGATGCTCAACTGTAGTCAGTGTGATATTCAGTGAATTAGATCAACAACTGATATTATTTCAGTTTAATAATTGAATTTAAAAACTGAGAAAGAAAAAAAAACAAAAAGTTATATTATACTAGTTATATTAAAAAAAGGTGAACAAATATTTACTATATCAGTTATATTTTCTTATTGTATAAAAAAGAATAATAAAAAATAGTGAAAACAATAAATGAAATTGGATTATGAAGAGAAAAAGAATATAAAAAAAGAAGTTAAATGAAATTAGAAAAGGAAAAAAGAAAAAATAAGAAGAAAACGAGAAAAAAAAAAGGAGAAAAGAAAGAAAAAAAGGGGGGGAAAAGAGAAAACAAACATATAAATAAAAAAGAATTAGAGAAAAAAGAGAAATTTCCCCGCAAAAACTACTATGGGTAGGAGATGTATTAGTTTGATGGGTAGGAACCAAATGGGTAGACAAGGGTTAATAATTTTATTTTTGTGGGTAACTGTGTCATTCTCTCATTACTTAATAAGTAACTACTATGCTTCTTAAAACCAAAAAAAAAAAAAAAAAAAAAAAAAAAAAAAAAAAAAAAAGTAGTATGCTTCTTGGAGTATTAACGGTGGGATTGAAAAGATAATTTAACGTCACCTTCTTAGGTTTTTAAAGGGGTAAATATTTTGGGCCGAATTTTTTGACTAAAGTAACAGATAAAAAGGACCGGAGGGAGAAATAACATGCCCGATGAACGTATTTGATGCTACTAATTAATTGTAGTGCTCAAATTAGCATGACAATAACGTTATGTCATTAACCTTGATAATCTCGGTAATCCCAAAGAGAAAAGAGAGAGAAACCAATTTGGATACCACGTTAAATGTTTGTCCACATATGAAATGCAACTTGTTTTTACCGTAACTAAACTCTATATTTAAGGCACAAGAAAGTCAATCGATTTCAACATTCCCTAGAAGTGATAAGCGCCATTAATTAGTGGTTAATACAACATAAATCAATGGCTAAATTAGATTCAAATTCTCCTCCTAAATTCGCAACAATCCAACAATGTGAATCAAAGGGGCGAGAAAACCACACAGTAGTAGCAGATATGGATGGAACTTTACTAGTTGGACGTAGCTCTTTCCCTTATTTTGCACTTGTTGCCTTTGAAGTTGGTGGTATTTTTAGGCTTCTTTTTTTGGTATTAGCATCTCCTTTTGCTGGACTTCTCTACTATTTCATCTCCGAATCCGCAGGCATAAGGGTCTTAATTTTTGCAACATTTGTTGGGATGAAAGTGTCCGATGTCGAGTCCGTGGCTCGTGCTGTTTTGCCTAAATTCTATTCTAGCGACTTGCACCCTGAGACATGGCGTGTTTTCTCGTCATGTGGGAAAAGATGTGTTCTTACAGCAAATCCTAGGATTATGGTTGAACCATTTTTGACGGAATATTTAGGTGCTGATTTGGTTATTGGGACAGAGATATCTACGTATAAAGGAAGAGCCACTGGGTTTGTGAATAAACCTGGAATTCTTGTTGGTGAAAATAAGGCTGTGGCTCTTCAAAAGGCCTTTGGGTCAACATGTGCACCTGATATTGGACTTGGTGATCGCAAAACTGATTTTCCCTTCATGAATTTATGCAAGGTTTGTACCTCTTATATATGGTGCTATTTCTTTTTTTAATCTGTTTTACAAAAATTCAAAAAAAAAACACAATTTTATATGAGTTTAACTTTTATATTCTCATAATGCACATAGAAGAATTTTTACAATATCAAGCCACCCAAAAGTTAAATTTCAAGTAATCATGCATAAAAAAATAAGAATATTGTACCTGAAAAATAAGACAAGTTACCTTATAAAATACGTCAAAATACGATTAGTATGCATTTAGTTCCTTCTTCATTTGGAAACATCATAACTTCTTATATTTTATCATTGAAGATCGACATGCTTTTATGCTATAAAAATAACATGACATTTCAAATCACAAGTTTTGAGGATACAATTCGTATGTACTAAAAGTCGTTCTTCTTAATTGTGTGTAGTGAAACACCGATCTATAAAATAAAAACGAGGGAGTAAATTACAAGATTGTCTTCAATGCAAGTGATAAAATTAAAGTTTTATGTACTAATGGTTTAAAACGATTTTTACAATATCATGTCATTTATCAATGACAAATAACCTGCTATTACGTGTTAAAATGTATTAATAATATAAAATTATTTACATTCAAGACAAAAATAATTTGATCCGTCTTCTATTACTCTTTGCAGGAAAGCTACATAGTACGACCAGAACCTGGTGTGAAGCACTTGAGCCAAGACAAATTACCAAAGCCTATAGTTTTCCACGACGGTCGACTTGTTCAAAAACCAAGTCCTTTAATGGCACTTATGATAATTCTTTGGATCCCAATTGGTTTCCTCTTATCATGCTTGCGCATAGCCGCTGGCTCGCTCCTACCGATGCCACTAGTCTATTACGCTTTTTGGGCTCTTGGTGTTCGAGTCAAAGTCAAAGGCAACCCACCTCCTCCGCCCCAAAAATCCACGGGCCAAACCGGTGTCCTATTCATTTGCTCTCATCGAACTCTTCTCGACCCAATTTTTCTATCAACAGCACTTGGCCGGCCCATTCCTGCAGTCACATACTCACTGTCACGACTCTCTGAGATCATTTCACCTATTAAAACGGTTCGTCTTAGCCGTGATCGCGTAACAGATGCTAATATGATCAAGAAATTGTTAGAAGAAGGTGATTTGGTTATATGCCCCGAAGGGACAACGTGTAGGGAACCATTTTTACTTAGATTTTCGGCCTTATTTGCAGAATTGACCGATGAACTTGTTCCTGTTGCTATGTCTAATAAAATGAGCATGTTCCATGGCACGACGGCTAGAGGATGGAAAGGAATGGACCCATTTTATTTTTTTATGAATCCTAGTCCTGCATATGAAGTGACATTTTTGAATAAATTGCCATATGACTTGACTTGTAGAGCTGGAAAATCAAGTCACGATGTGGCGAATTATATACAGAGGACTATTGCCGCAACGTTATCGTATGAGTGCACTAATTTTACTAGGAAGGATAAATACAGTGCTTTGGCTGGAAATGATGGAAGTGTGACAACAAAACCTGGACTTGCAGCCAAGAAAGTGATGGGCTGCTAATAGAGAAAAAGTGTGCGGGGTTTACAATTGTCTTCATAAGTTTTTATTTGTTGGCCATGTTCCAAATTGTAGAGAAGAATTAAACAGTTAACAGTTGACGAGAAAACATTAATAAACAACAAAACCTCATTAAAGTGATTGGTCTTTTGGCGTCGAATCTTCATACAAATAACCTTTAATTGGTATATTTATTAGACTAAACAAGTCTACTCTCATAGTAGCATAATTTAAATATTGGGTAAATAATATGTGGGAGTATTTTCAAATTTTAAAATAGCCATGTGTTTTTATTTTATAAGTGCCTATCTATTTCCAAGTGGCTTTTTGATGAAGCCTTGTGGCCAAATACTCTTACATAATTGGTACATGGCAAGAGTTTTTTAACATGTGGCATTCTTTAAAAAAATTGTTTGACAAATGGCCTTGCTAAGTCAAGTGTCATTTTGCATGAGATGTGTTGGCATCTTGCATGTTTGTTCATGGACAAGTGTTAAACCACTTGTCAAGAATACCATCATCATTCTTGCTTACATATTGCCACAATTTGCCCCACCCGTATGTACAATAAAAAAGGAAATTAGCTTCTCCTTTGTGGTTCAATCATTACCTAGCTACGTAGCTATTATCATAGCAATTATTAAGCTTTCTTCTATAGTCCCCTTTCGTCCAAATTTTCATCTACAAGTTATTTCTCTTACAATTTTTCAACTGTCTGGATTTATTATTTAATTTTGCTGATTCTTGTATCCTCTAAATAAAGAGAGATGAGCTTGTTTAATCCTGGGAAAATATTTCATATTGCTGAAAAGTTTCTTAGGACAGTGCCCAACATGACACAAGCCAGTTCGTGTATTTGCTTACAAATAATATTATTGCAGTATTATTATCGTTATTCTCCGGTGTCATTTCCCTACAATCTAAGAAACTATGGCAAGTACAACTGCGGAAATTTTTGATGGTGCTACCAATTTTGGTGTTGTTTTCGCTGCTACTGTTCCAGCTATCATGCCAGATATTCATGGTGTTGCAAATACGTTATTGCATCCACAACTCTGGCAGATATTAATGTCAAAACACAGGTATGTGAATAGACATGGTTACATATCTAATACTACTATTAAAACCTTCGAGAAAAAATACACTTCAATGCAAGAGAAGAGTTGAGATAAATGATAATCTCGCTAAGTCAAAATTAAATTTGAATAAAGCGGATAATATAATTATTGTGGTCATTTTCCAAATAAATAATGTGGCCAATGTGAGAGATTGGGTGATAGACTTTGGTGCTACTAGGCACATTTCTTACACCCAAATTAAGGAAGGAGAAGAAACTATTTATCTTGGTGACTCAAGAACAACTCGTGTTCCTGGAAAGAAAAAATTCTTCTCAAACTCATATCTGGTAAAACTCTAGCATTGAGAGATGTATTGCATGTTCCTAATATCCAAACCAATTTGGTTTCTGTGGGGTTATTGAAAAAAGTTGGAGTGAAGGTTTCATTTGAAAATAATGAGATCTTATTGACCAAAAACGATATTTTTGTGGACAATGGATATTGTAACCACAGTTTCTTTATGCTTAATAATTCTGGCACTAGCAATGAAAATGCATCTTCTTCTGCTTATATGATTGAGTCTGTTTCTTTATGGCATTCTAGACTAGGACATGTTAATATCGCGTATATAAAGAAAATGCAGTCATTAGGATTAATATCTGGCTTAGACTCAAATAATATTGACAAGTGTGAAATATGTGCTGAAGTTAAAAGTACTAGAAAGACTTATTTTTCTGTAAATAAAGAAACTGGATTGTTATCTTTAATTTACACGGATTTAGGTTATTTGAAGCAGACTATGACTAGAGGTGGTGAAAGATATTATGTGACTTTTATTGATAATTTTTCTAGATATACTAACTTGTATTTGCTTAGAAATAAAGATGATGTTTTTAATGCTTTTATTTCTTATAAAATTGAGGTTAAAAATCAACTTAGTAGAAAAATCAAGAGAATTAGATCTGATACAGGTTGAGAATATTTATCCTTGAATGAATTTTGTGAAAAGAACGGAGTAACTCATGAAGTAACTCTGCTGTATTCACTTGAGTCAAATGGAATAGCTGAAAGAAAAACTAGAACATTGAAAAAGATGATGAACTCTATGTTAGTTAGTTCTAATGCTCCTGATAATTTGTGGGGTGAAGCTATTTTATCTGCATGTCACTTACAAAATAGAATACCACATAGAAGAACTGGCAAAACTCCGTATGAATTGTGGAGGGGTTATAAACCTAACTTGAAATATTTAAAAGTGTTGGGGTACCTTGCTAAAGTTCTTTTACCTGAATCTAGAAAGAGAAAAATAGGTTTTAAAACTGCTTACTGCATGCTTATTGGATATGCTGAACATAGAGTTGCATATACATTTCTTATTTTAAAAAAATGATGTGCTTGATTGCAATACTATAATTGAGACAAAGAATGCTGAGTTATTTGAATATATTTATCAATTGTCTAATAAATTTCTAATATACATGTTGAAATAAATAGTGAAATTACCTCTAATGAGGAACTGAGAAGGAGAAAAAAGCCAAGGAAAGAATATTTTTCTTATGGAATGATTTTCAATTTTTTCTTATCGATAATGAACCATCAAATTATTTTGAAGTTATATCTTCTTCATATGCTAAATATTGGAAAGAGGCAATAAAAGTTGAAATCGATTCTATTTTGAAAAATAATACATGGATTTTAACTGATTTACCTCCTGATGCAAAGTCTATTGGTTGTAAATGGATTTTCAAAAAGAAATTCAATTCTGATGGATCTTTAGATAAATATAAAACTCAGTTAGTAGCAAAAGGATTTTCTCAAAAACAAAATATAGATTATTTTTATACATTTGAACCAGTGACTAGAATTTCTTCTACTCGAGCTTTAATTGTCTTAGCTTCAATCAGTAAATTTTTTATCCATCAAATGAATGTCAAAACAAATGGTGATTTAGAAGAAGAGATATGGTTCAACCTGAAGGTTGTGTCATTCCTGGACACGAAAATAAAGTTTGTAAGTTAATTAAATATCTTTTTTGTCCTTAACCAAGCTCCTAAGCAGTGATATGAGAAATCTGAACAAGTCTTACTAAGAGACTATTTTTCTTCAGTTGAGGTGGATAAATGTGTTTATACTAAAGTGGTAGACAATGATTATGTGATAATATGTCTGTATGTTGATGACATGCTTATATTTGGTACAAATTTAAATATTGTGTAAAGTACTAAATTATTTTTGTCTGCTAATTTTGATATGAAAGATCTAGGTGAAGTAAATACTATATTGGGAGTGAAAGTTATAAGGAATGAAGATGGAATAATATTGTCACAAGAACATTATGTTGAGAAACTTCTTAAGAAGTTTGAATATTTTAATGTCATATATGTGAGCACTCCTTTTGATGTTAACTCTCAGTTGAAAAATAATAAGGGTGACTCAATTGCTCAGTCTAATTATGCGCAGATTATTGGGAGTCTGATGCATTTAATGAATTTTACAAGGCATGATATAACATATGTTGTGTGTAGACTGAGTAGATATACTCATAATCCCAACAGAGAGCATTGGTCTGCATAAAATAGATTAATGAAATATTTGAGAGGAACCATGAATTATGGTATCATATATAGTGGATTTCCTTCTACCTTAGAAGGGTATAATGATGCAAACTGGATCTTTGATTCAGATGAGACAAAATCAACCAGTGGTTATGTATTCACCCTTGGTGGTGGTGCAATATCGTGGAAATCAGCTAAAGAGACGATCATTGCTAGATCGACTATGAAATCACAGTCTGTAGCTCTGGAGTTAGCTGGTTCTGAAGCTGAGTGGCTAAGAAGCTTCTTAGCTAATATCCCTTTAATAAAAGACGTATTGCCTCATGTGTCTATATACTGTGATATAGCAAAGAATAAATCTTATAATTGTAAAAGTAGACACGTAAAATTGAGACAAGATGTCATAAAACAGATGTTGAGAGATGGAACAATTTCCATTGGCTATGTGAAGACAGAGATAAATTTGGTCGATCCTCTGACTAAACCTGTGGGAAGAAAATTAATTTTTCAAACCTCAAAAGAGATGTGATTAAGACCGACATATTGTCAATAGAGATGGTAACCCAACCTATGTGATTGGAGATCCCATAAAGTAGGTTCATATGGGTAATAATAAATTGATATTTGCACTGAAGTACTAAAAGAGAGTGCTTGACTACTACTAATTAAGAGGATGAGTTATAACTCGTAATAAAATTCATAGTCCTTATGGATGTTGTATTTAAAAGCAGTATACACTTGATGAATTCACTTATATGAGAGTGGAGTGAGCCGCTCCTATGATATTTTGGCCTAGTCTCTAGAGCTCTCGTGAATAACCAGGCACGCGCATGGCCTATTGGGCACAAAACCGCATTGAAAAACAAAATTACCTCGGGTCAAAATGTGATTGATAAAATCTATGACTTACAATAAGAATTATTGGTTCATAGAAATACTACATTTCACCAGTAATTGTGTAAGTTAAATTTTATTGGTCTAAGTTTGGTTCATAGTCCAGAAGACATCAAACCTAATACATTTAGACCATGCAAATCCAACAAGTCAATTCTCCCATTCCTTTATCCTTCTCCTATAAATTTGAAAATATGTGGGGTTGTGGGAGTATTTTAAATTTTAAAATAGCCATCTGTTTTTATTTTACAAGTGTCCTATCTATTTTCAAGTGGATTTTTGCATGAAGCCTTGTGTCCAAATACTCTTACATAATTGGTACATGGCAAGAGTTTTTATATGTGGCATTCTTTAAAAAAATTATTTGAAAAATGGCCTTGCTAAGCCAAGTGTCATTTTGCATGGGATATGTTGGCATCTTGCATGTTTGTTCATGGACAAGTGTTAAATCACTTGTCAAGATTACCATTACTTGTCAAGATTACCATCATCGTTCTTGATTATATATTACCACAACCTGCCCCATCTGAATGTACAATAAAAAAAGAAATTAGCTCCTCCTTTGTTGTACAATCATTACCTAGCTATAGAGCCATTATCATAACAATTATTAATCTTTCTTCTATAGTCCCCTTTCGTCCAAATTTTCATTTACAAGTTATTTATATTACAATTTTTTAACTGGCTAGATTTATTATTTAAATTTTACTGATTCCTGTATCCTCTAAATAAATATAGATGGGCTTGTTTAAACCTGGAAAAATATTTCACATTGCTAAAATAATTTCTTAGGACAATGTCTAACACGACTCAAGCCAATTCGTGTTTCTTACAAATAATATTATTGCAGTATTATTATCGTTATTTTTTAGTGTCATTTCCCTACATAATATTGCATTGTAAACTTCAGAGTGAACATATTCTTCTTAATCAAATTTCGCCATGCATGCAAAGTGAAAAATATTCTTCGAGATATCCAATTATAATGTATTCTTTGTTGTTTTATACTTCAATACCATACAAGAGGGGGTGATTTGTGTGATGTCCAATTTTTTTGCGTGCACAGATTATAAAAGGACCTAGTTCTTCTATGTGTTCTTTATAATACTGTTGCGGAACAATAAATGCAAAAAGTAAAGAACACAAGTAATTTTAGGTGGAAAACACTTGGCTCAAAAGGTGAAAAAACTACGACCTACTGCCCAGTAGGATTTTTACCAACATTTTACTAAATCACTAATCCTAATCACCGTTTACAAAACTCTTGTAAACCTAAGGATTACCTCTAACCCTTTGTGGCAACCAGCCTCAGACTGTTGCGACAATTTCAAGTTAACTCTAACTTGAATACTACACTTAGAGTACCTAGTACAAATGCTTCTGAAGAAAGCAGAAAGGTACAACCTAAAAGCCCTAGTACAAATGAACTGTAATAAAAGACATACACTTGGAACTAGTTCTTCTATCTGGTTGATGTAGCTTCAGGTTCGCACACTTGAATCACATGGAAATTGCTTGCAAAATGCCTTACTATTTTGCTCTCAACTCAGGTTTAACTTCAGCGTTTGTGCATCACCTGTAAAAGAGAACACAACTGATATATATAGAGTTAGTAGAATAGGAAATAACTAGAAGTCTAATGCTTTACTCTTCCTTTGTGTAAGAGTTCTAGTTATCTTCAAATTCTAACTCTTCCCTTATCTAGGATATATTTCTCTTCTATTAAGGAGTTATGTTCCTTATCAATTATGCAGCATTTTCGTTCAGGAGAAATCAGATATAACCACTTAGTCTTATCTTGTTCACGTGCATGCCTTGTGCTCGAATCTTCCCGTGTATGTGTACATTGTGTATGGACCAGGTTCATGCTTGAGTTCTTTTGTCAATCATCAAAACAAACTTATTTAGGGCAACAAATTCTCCCTTTTTGATGATGACAAACTCTCTGCTTTCCTTAAGCATAATACCTGTTTCAACTCAGCTCAACGACAACAGAATGTTAGAACACTTTTCATTTTAAAGTCACAAATCATTAGGGACCTGCTTCATTTGGTTATAAATATCACAGTCCAAAGTAAAAGGCACAATCTATATTCCCCCTTTTTGGAATCATCAAAAAGTTGCATAATTATGTTAGATAACCAGATTTTAATAGATATCACTCATGGCCACTGGGGCTACTTCAAATGTAATCATGGAGTCAAATAGCATTTATCAATCTAATGATATTAGCTATCTAAGAAGCATCAACAAACATCTAGAGCACAAAAACAATTAATTATCATTGATACTAGTCATCCACAAAGCATATAAGAAAATAAAATTACTGCATCATGAGAAAAAAGAACAAAAAAATCACATTTGGATCACTGGTTTTCTAACTAGGTTAGGAAAGGTTTAAGGCTGGGAAGGACCAAGTTCTTGGTTTCTGTCCTGAAGCGGCTTCAACATATATAAAGAATGCCTTCATTCTTCTCCTTCTCCTTTGCAAGCTCAGTTCTGAGAGCATCCCTCTCAGATTCTACTTAGGCCGGCCTCTTTTTCAGCCTCTCAAACTCAGCATCCTTAGCCCCACTCTCCTGCACCAAGGCTCTCACTTTACTGTTCATATGCACTTTCTTGGATTATGGACTTCATAGTCACATATTGTCAAGCTGTTTGCCCCAAAGTGATCTTTACTTGTACTAACATCCCATTTCTCTAGGGGTACCTTGAAGTGAGCAAGTACAGTCATGAGAATGAAACCATAGGGTATGACATGAGTTTTGGTGTCAGTTAGAACCCTATCAAGAAGCTGGATAGTAAACACAGGTCAATAGATCTGTCTTGATGTTTTAGACTTCAATACCACACAAGAAGATAGGTTACTTTGTGTGGTACCCAATTTTCGAGTGTTGTCTTAGTAGAAGAACCTGGTTCTTCTTGGTGTTCCAACTACTACTGTTGCGGAATAATAAAAAGCAGTAAAGTAAAAACACAAAGATTTTTACGTGAAAAACACCTGGCTCAAAAGATGAAAAAATCACGACCTACTCCTTAGTAGGATTTGCTCAACTCTTCACTAAAAACTCTGAGCCAAACGGACTTACAAAATAAACTCTTTTGTAATCCTAGGACTAACTCTAATCCCTTTGTAGTAACTAGCCCCTAGCTAATTTCTACACACCTCAAGTTAACTCTAACTTGAACAATACGTACCTATTACAATTGCTTCTATGAAAGCTGAAAGATACAATATTAAAAACTCCTACTACAATCAACTAGACTCAATAATCAATCAGATGGAACTGGTTCTTCTAGTTGAACTGTAGCCTTTGCATCGCACAATGATTCTGCTAGCAAAAATAACTCTGAGAATTTTGCTTTCAGACTTTGATTCACTTCAGCTTTGTGCGTGTTTAATTCCAGCAGAAATACATCAAGTATTTATAGAGTCAGTTGTTGAGCTTGTCTTCCAATTCTAGTTCAACTCTACCTGGGTGAACCAATTTGAACCAAACTCAACTTCCTTTCTTATGTTACTTTCCTTTCTGAATTCGACTTTAATTAATCAGATCAGTTTGCAACCTTTATCGCGTTAGGAGACAATCTCTTGGTTCATTGATATTTCATATTCAAAACATCTCCTAAGCATATACGGTTCATGTGCCAGTTAGTCAGTCCAAGATGTGTGCTATGATGGACCTAGTTCAACTGGTCAGCCTTTTGTCAATCTTCAAAACTATGCAGTGACATGGGTCAAAAAATTTCCCCTTTTTGATGATTGCAAACTCTATGCTTAATCTTATATACACTTCAAAGAACTTTGTATGGTTTTAAGCATTAATCATTGAGAATCCAGGTTCATTAGGTTATAACTATCACTTTAAAAATATTTTTTAAAAGTTCAGCAAGTTCAGCACATATCTATATTCCCCCTTTTGGCATCATCTAAAATTTTGCAAAATAAGATACTTACCAGTTTTATTAATTACTACTCATGGCTATTGAGGCAACTGCAGGTGCAAAGCATGATTAATCAACACAAGAAACCAATAAATGTTAGCCAACTCAGAAATTGAGACAAGTCAATAACTAAAAGCAAAATTCATTGATAAGTAACGATAATCAACCACCACACAGAAAAACAAAAACAACCAACCATGAGCAAAAAAAAAATAAAAAGNGGTGCAGTGGAGGTTGTGGACTTGGATTGTAGGAGAGACAGCATCTGCTGAAGAACTCCCTCATTCTTTTCTTTCTCCTTTGCTAATTCATCTCTAAGAGTATCCCGCTATTCTTCAACCTCAATCACACGAGACTTAAAGCGAAGGATCTCCATATCCTTAATCTCATTTTCTTGCACCAATGTTCTAACTTTGCTGTTGACTGGTTCCTTCCTAGATGAACCAAGTTCATCCACAGTAACATTGACATTGTAGTCACATGTAAGCAAAGTTTCTTTCCTAAAATAATCTTTGGCCGTAGCCATCTCAGCCTTCTTTACTGGAACCCCAAAATGTGCAAGCCCTGCTGTCAGAATGAAGCCATAAGGAATTGCGTGTGCCTTGGTTCCGTTCACCACTCTGTCAA
>ML422540.1:6450-77351 GCA_005239525.1 Nicotiana knightiana
CATGCTTTATTTAAGTCAGTATAATCTACGCATACTCTCCATTTGCCATTCTTTTTAGGTACTACCACAGTGTTAGCTAGCCAGTTAGGGTACGTTACCTCTCGTATCGAACCAATCTTCAAGAGTTTCTGTACCTCTTCGTCAATCACTTGGTTCTTGAATGGTCCTTGCTTTCTTTTCTTCTCCTTAATAGGTACGACGGATGGATCTTCATTTAGTTTATGAGTCATCACTTCTGGTGGGATACCTGTCATATTTGAGTGGGACCACGCAAAGAAGTCTACGTTAACCTTTAAATAATTCGTTAACTTACCTCTTCGACTGGGGCCAAGCCTCGTGCCTATATACACTTTCTTTTTAGGCTTTTGTTCAGACAATAGAACAACTTCGAGCTCTTCCGTAGTTGTTTTGATGTGCTTGTCTTCCTTCGGTTCCGTGGTAACATGATTCACCTTCTCGTAAGTATTTTCTTTCGTACCTGTTTCAGCAATAATACCTTCTGTACCTATTTGGGTAGTAATTTCTTCAATGCCTGTTTGGGCGGTGTTACCTGCTTGGGAGATTCCCTTATCTTTTGATTCTTCCACCTCTATTTTCTTGTTGTAGTGTACCACAGAATTTATATTTCTTGCAGTTTGCTGATCGCCTCTAATTTTCTGAATCCCCCATTCAGAGGGGAATATAATTACCTTATGCAAGGAGGAGGGTATTGCTTTCATGTGGTGGATCCATGGCCTTCCCACGATTATGTTATAAGCCATGTCAGTATCGATGACTTGGAACCTGGTACTTTTGATCACCTCCTCAGCATAAGTGCTAAGCTCTGTTTCTCCTTTTGTTATAACCGTAGAGTTATCAAACCCTTATATGGCTCGTGCCCTTGGGATTACTTGATTCCCCAATAGCATTTCTTCCACCACCCTTAGCAAAATGATATTGACTGAAATACCTGGATCAATCAACACTCTTTTTACGTTAGTGTCATGAATAAGTAAAGATATTACCAGAGCATCATTGTCAGGAAGTATTAATCCACCGATATCTGTATCATCGAAGGTTATATTGTCCGCTTCCAGATTTTCACAAACCCGTTTTCCATGTGTAATTGTGAACTTTGTGGTCATTTTGCAGACCACTCCGTTTACTTCTTCACCTCCGTGTATCACGTTGACGGTTCGTTTTGGAGAAGGAGGCTTTGGGGGCTCCTTCCTGTTCTTCATATATGCCTATTTACCTTTATCACTAAACAATTCTGTAAATAGCCCTGTTTCAATAAATTTTCTACTTCACCTTGTAAAAATCTGCAATCCGCAGTCTTGTGCCCATGATCATTATGGAATTCACTCCAGTGATCTCGGTTCCTTCTATTTGGATTTGATCGCATCTCTTTGGGACACTTAACCTTGTCTCCCATGTTCCTCAATTTTGAGACAAGTTCAGTAGTACTTACATTAAAGGTATGATCCCGAGTTCGGGTAGGTCGTTCATCTTGATCTTTTCTGGATCTGGATGAGGATGAGACTACGTCTCTTCCTGGTGGTCTATAGTCAGACCTAGTGTTTTCGAACCTGGGAGGAATATCACGTCCCGAGGGTCCTAAGTAAGGATCGTACATGTTTTTACCCGATCTTCTGTCTGATTCAGGACATTTGGATCTGGAATGATCTTCATCTCTTGAACGAGCAATGATATCTACTTCTATTATGAGTTTAGTACTATACTTGTTATATACATTGTTCCATGTTGTAGCGGGAAATTTTCTTAGGCTTTCCTTAAGTCGTCTCGTGGCTTTGGAGCTTTTATCGTTTAAGTTGCTTGCAAATGCCATGGCTGCCCAATTATCAGGCACCCTGGGTAATTGCATTCTTTCTCGTTGAAACCTGTCTACAAACTCACGGAGTAGTTCTGTGCTCCTTGTTTTATTTTGAATATGTCTTGCATTCTTTTTCAGGGAGAAGAGAATACCAGGTTAGGGCTCCTTTGGTAAGTGTTTCCCCAAATTTTTTGACAAGGAATGATTCCATCTCTTGTTTTGTTAAGTCGTTGCCTTTTACTCCAGTAGTGAAAGCAGTCACATGATCACATGGGTCAGTTGTTCCATCATATTTGGGAACGTCAGGCATTTTAAAATTCTTGGGTATAGGCAAGGGAGCCGCACTTGGATTCCAAGGTTGTTGAGAATACCTATCAACATCAATGCCTTTGATGATAGGCGGTACTCCAGGAATTTGTTCGATGCGATCGTTCTGCTCCTTCATTTGTTTCTGCATGGTTAGCACTAAATTTTATAATTCAGAGTTATTAGATATACCTGGTCTTGCTTCGAGAGATTCATTAGGACTATCTCCCCTTCCTGAGTTTGCCAACCCAGATTGAGGATTTTCCATGGTGATGGTATTATTGGGGGGTGGTGTTGGTGGTGTAGGTAACGCTGCCGGTAATACCCTCGCAAATTATTGCAAAGCTTGGCTCACATACTCTGCAATCATTTGCTTTACTCGATCTTGTTCCACCGTTTGATCATTATTATCATTGTTGTTATTGGATCTTTCTGGGGATTGTTCCCTTGAACCACGTGGGGTTCTTGAAGTTGATGGAATTGGGGTTCCATTCCTTTGCTGGTTGTTGTCGTTGGAGTTCGACATAGTTCAGAGGATATCGTTTGAAAAGTAAACAAAGATTATCAGATTCCCGGTAACGGAACCAATTTGTTTAATAAAAGAATTAGATCCTTTGACCAAAGCTATTTCTAGGATAAAACACGGGTTACTGATAATCAAGGAAATAAAGAGAATGAGTAATAGACAATATTGCAGAAATATAGAAAAGCAAAGTAGATTGTATTCGAAAATTAGATGATCTTTTACAAGTTGTATTCTCGTCCCTTATATATGAGATTCCTTGATATAACGTACAACTCTTTCTATGATTGCCCATTAATGACTAATTATGACATTAATGGGGAATTAGAAAGGATAACGATAATTGGGGTACGGTTACATAACGTACGAGTAATCAATTGTAGGTCCTTGAATCTGCCTGTGGCTTTGTCCAGATTCATTCTGACCGCGTCTCTTCCCTGTGTTGATCAGGTTGAGTTTCCCGTGGCTGATGGACTCGATGGTTTATTGATCCGTGCATGTCTGTTCCGTATCTATTAATAGAATAACATCCAGCTATCGCATTTCCCTTGGTCCACGTATCCGACTGAGTTTTCTAGAATCAGCTAACATGTGAGTCTCTTTTTTACCAATACAATGCTGCTGAGGATCGTCAGGAGAAGCAGCTCACCGTGAAGTCAGGTCCAGTCTATACTCATAATCGAGTTCCGGTCTGATAACCACATGCGCCAGCCTCAGAACCTGTACAATTAAGTACAGAAGCGTAGCATGAGTACATAAATAAATATGTACCCACTGAGTATCCAGTCTAATCTCGAAGAAATAGTGACGAGAGGTCGACTTGACACTCACTAAGGTCGAAAAAAATAATTTAACAAGATATGATATAAGTAATAGGCATACAAGGATGATAAAACAATAAACATTAAAGATAATTGTAATTCAATAAATACTGGAAGTAAATAAACAATTACTACCTCATTTCCCCCCAAATATCTTGTCACTTACATATCCATGAAATCATTAACAATTTAACATGCGTATACGGTATAAGGACAACCGTCCTGGGCCATCATAATATTCATATCTGTGCACTGCCGAGGATCGAACGACCCGAACCATAATTACATCTTTCAATCTCGCTGTGGCGTACGACCCGCTCCCATGAGAGTGGGGGAAATAACACTCCGCTCGCGGAATGTAAATTGTGAAGCGGTCACATGCACACACATATTAACCATAATGTATCTTTCAATCTCGTCGTGGCGTACGGCCCGCTCCCATGAGAGTGGGGAAAATAACACTCTGCTCGCGGAATGTAAATTGTGAAGGGGTCGCATGCACACATAATACTCTTCATAAATTTATTTCCCAGTGAACAATTCCTTTAAATTCTCAAATTCCATGATCTCAGGGAAACAAAACCGCATATGACATAAATTCATAAAGGATATAGTTCATTTCAAGGAAAAACACAAGGCATGGTGTAGGCCTAACTACCCCGACATAACAATAGTAGCCGCTACGTACGGACTCTCGTCACTTCGTACGTACGTAGCCCCCAAAAACATTAGCATGTAGTCATTTAAATCACCTAAGGGGACAATTCCCTCTTACAAGGTTAGAAAGGAGGCTCACCTCGTGTCGAACCTACTCTCCTGGTCAAGAACGCGCCCGAAACTCCAAACTCGTCACCCAAGGACTCAAAACTAGCCAAATGTTACATAAATATACCAATTTACACTCAAAAGTATGGAATTCTCCTATTCACTTAGTCATTTCATCCTACTTGAAGAAATCCCAAAATTCACCCCAGGCCCGCATGCTCTGATTTCGGAAATTTTTGAAGGAATCACTTACCCATAACCTAAGGATCGTTAATATATGATTTGTGTATGATTTCACGGCTAATTAACGAGAAATTCCCTAAATTTTCATAAAGCGCTAGGTTACTACCCAAGTCTTTGATTTTCACTAATTAGGTAGTTAATTTGACTAGGAATTCATTCATTAAACTAACATTAGGGTAGAATTCACTTACCTTTTAGTAGTTAGGCCGTGGAGCTATTTCCCAAACTTTCAAGGTCGTCTATGGTGGAAGAAAATGGAGTGAAATGAATAAATCCCGTGTTTTAAATAACTCACTGCCTACAGTGGTTCTGCACCTGTGGCTCAAGGACCGCACCTGCGGTCTCGCACCTGCGAGTAAAGGCTCGCACCTGCGGAACTGGGACAAAGGGCCTGGGCTCCGCCCCTGCGGGAAAGGGTCCGAACCTGCGAGAAGAGGGCAGCCCGTCTGGAGGTCACATCTGCGAGGCTGGGACCACAGGAGCGATCCCGCACCTGCGACTGGGCCACTGCACCTGCTGTCACACCAGAATAGGTGCACCAACAATTGCTTCAACTGGATTTTAGCCTCGTATGGTGCCCGAGAGGCACCTGGGCCCACCCGAGCCCCCGTCCAAATATGCCAACAAGTCCCAAATCATAATACGGACTCGTTCGAGCCTTCGGAACATTCAAAACAATGATGAAACTCAAAATCACACCTGAAAACTCCTAAAGATCAAACTTAAGAACTTCAAGTTCATGAATTTGCTAACAATGAGCCGAATTGACCTATACTACTAGGAATGACACCAAAATTTTCAAGCATGTCATAAATGACATGACGGGACTATTCCCGGTCTCGGAATTTCATTCGAAACTCGATAACCCAAAAACACGTCCCAAACCACAATATGAACTTAAAGAAACTCTTATTTTGATATTGAGCGTCAGAACGCTCCCGGGTCATCCAAAACCCATTCCGAACATACGCCCCGGTCCGAAATCATCATACGAAGCTACCAGAACCATCAAAACTTGATTCCGAGGTCGTTTACTCAAAATGTTGACCGAAGTCAAACTTGGCCAAAAAGGCCAACCTTAAGGAACTAAGTGTTCCTATACTACTCTAACCACTTCCGAATACCGGACCACCCGCCCCCGCAAGTCATAAATCATAATAAGCAGCTATGGGAAGTTTCATTTAGGGGAACGGGGTCCGATAACGCAAAACAACTGGTCGGGTCGTTACATTTAACACACGATAACTGAACATGTTTGAGCATAATAAAATACCTATAGGCATGATATCTACCCATTTAATGCAATTATAAGATAAACCCCCCATTTCCCACTTTTACTAATACCCCAAAATGTCATTTATATAATTATTACAGACCCATAATGAATAGAATAAATTACAAAGTAGAATAGCTATAGGGAGCCTACAACAGGCCTAAAGATACACCTTTCCAGGCCAGGACTTCATTCTCATAGTTCATAACAGCCCAAAATTACATCTTCATGGACATAAGGCAGCTAGGAATTGAGTGATTCACCCTGTGGGCATAAAATAAAGTTGAGCATATAGAACCAAGGCCCTAGTGTGTCAAGGTTCCTAAGGGCTTCAAGGACCCAGGGAAGTGCTGTAAGGAGGTTAATCAGAGATAATTCAGGGAAATACTAGGGACCAAGTCCTAGTGTGTCAGAGTTCACAAAGGTCTCAAATGAATCCCGAGTAGTGCTCACACTAGGGAGGTCAAAGGACAGAACCTAAGTAGCCTTGGCTTTCAGCCGGCTAGTAATAGGGAGTTCGGAATGACATAAGTGATAATGGGGGAGAGTGGACAATAGTTGAGGGATAGAACTGAAGGGTATAAGCATAGTCAAGTTGGGCACATAAAGCAAATAATCAAACATGCCTTAGGTTTTAAGAACACATTTAGCAAAGATTTAGAAGAACAATTTCAACGCCTAGTGCATAAGTAGTTACACATTAACAAACAGGTTTGCAGGATTGGAGTACACAGATTCATGACAGGGAAAAAGGTCCAAATTATGTTAAGTAAAAGTGCTGGTGTCATAATATAGCCATGTTAACTTCACATCAGGCAGCAGAACAACATTTAGACATAGTAAGGAAACACAAATTATGACAACATACTAGTGAATGAGGTGAGCTAAAACATGCTGAGGGGTATTTTAACTGAGAACTAGTCATGATTGATAGAATATGATCTTGACATAGAATTAAAACATGTTATCTATGCAAGATTGCCATTATAGAGATTCAGAATAGAAAGGGAAGATAAACTCATGTCATACAATAAGTGTAAGCATTCAAGTCTGACCTAATAGACCAAGTAATCTAAAGGAATTTCAAATTATGCACATGGAGCATATTAAAATTACAGAATGGACAACCTTAAGCATGATTAAACACCAAAGAGATATCAAGCAGTAACACATTGGCTAAACGAAATTAAAAGAATCTTGATTAATCGAATTAGGCTTAGGCATATTTCAGATTACCAACATAATGAAGTGAAGATTAGAGAGATAAAAAATTAAAGTAAAGCAGTCAGGATTGCATACAAGAATAGACCATAAAACACATTAAACTACAATCTTCAGAAGCGAAAACATATGTAAATGACAAGTAAATAGAAATGAAGTGGCAAAAGTTCAGCAATTCACCAGTTAAGCGAAAAACAAGAAAGAAAAAAGTCCACAATAGCAGGAAACCAGAATTTCTAGCCTTGGCTTTCAGCCGGCCATGAACCAGAACAAAGAGTGATAACTTCAGTTTTTTAGTAAACATTAACTATTCAAGTCCGTCTCAAATAGGAATGGGGAGAGGTTTATATAATAGTAGAAATTAAAATACAAACAAGGAAAATCATCAATCAAACACGAGAAAGGAAAGAATCATCACATACAATCAGAATCGGTAAGGAAAAGAGAAAAATCCCAAACCCTTATTTTAGTGAAGGTGTAAAATCAATAGAATAAACATCACACGGAATAGGATGAATATAGATAGAATATCACTTAAAATTAGAGAATCGAACCCATTTGTGTTCGATTGAAAGAGGTCTGAAAACCCTAATTTAGGGTAGGTAAGAATCATCAAAAGATACAGAAATATTTGTACTTACAAAGAAAAAATGATGAACATAAACAGAATAATCAGAGAAGTCAAGCATTTGAACCGATTTGGTTCAAATTTGATGAGATTTTCTTGCCATGTTTAGGCAAGCAACTAGGTAACACCATAGACGAACAACCAATAGTGAGAGGAGATCAATAAAGTAAGTGAATCAATGAGTGATTCCATTTTAGAGTCGGATTTGGAGAGGTTGAGAGATACGGCGGCTAGGGTTCATAGAAGAAAAGGGGAGAGGATTCAAAGGCGGCGTCTGAAATACGATGGTAAGTGGCGTGTTAGTTTAATTAAAGGGAGCGAATAGATATGGGTCGGTGATCTCATAGATCAATGACCACGATTTAAAAGGGGGCTGGGTCAGGTTTATTTGGACGGGTTTGGGCTAGGGTTATTGGGCTGGTGTATTAGGTCCAAAAATAGGTTTAAAAATTAGGCTATTATTGAAATACCGAATATTTAGCAAATATAATTTATAAAAGTAATTAATAAAAAAAAAATATTATTATGCACTAAAATAATTAAAAATAATAACATTAATATTATAAAAAATATAAAAAGTTATTTTCTGCATAAATAATGTAATTATACATGCATATGGGCTATTATTGTAAAAATGTGCAATTAGCCTTAAAATGCAAATGTAATTATGGGAAATGCACTGAAAAAAGTTTAAAATCTCACACTGGTACAAATGATAAGTTTAGATGATTAATAATTTGGAGGATAATTATTGTGATATTTATATAATAAAAATGCATAAATAAATTGAGGGAAAACTTGGGTGTCAACATACTCAATCATCCTTTTGGAACTCCAAATCCCTACGACGTACATTTGAATAGAACTTCTAACGACTATGGGCAGTTTTCAACCGTTCCTTAATGATCTTAACCTTCTCCATAGCCTGATGCATGAGTTCTGGTCCTATCAACTCTGCTTCCCTGATCGCAAACCGCCCAATGGGAGATCTACACCTCCTACCATATAGAGCCTCGAACGGCACCATCTGAATGCTAGCATGATAACTATTGCTGTAGGAAAATTCTATGAGTGGAAAATGATCATCACAGCTACCCCTAAAGCCAAGAACAAAAACATGCAACATATCCTCAAGCGTCTGAATGGCCCGCTCTTCTTTCCCGTTGGTTTGTAGATGGAAAGTTGTACTAAGATTCACTTGAGTACCCAAACCTAGCTGAAATTTCTTCCAAAAATTATCTATGAATTTTGCCCCCCGATCTGAGATAATAGGAACCAGAGTGCCATGCAACATGACTATTTCCTTCAAATACAACTGAGCATACTGTTTTGTTGTGCCGGTAATCTTAACAGGTTAGAAGTGTGCTAAATTTGTATGTCGATCCACAATTACCCAAATTGAGTCGAACTTGCGAGGAGTGTGAGGTAGTTCTACCAAAAAGTCCATATTGATCATCTCCCACTTCCACATCCAAATTTCTATGTTCTGTGCCAACCCACCGGGACTTTGATGTTCGGCCTTCACTTGCTGACAATTTGGACATCTTTCCATAAAGTCCGCTACATTCCTCTTCATATCATTCCACCAGTAAACTTCCTTAAGATCATGATACATTTTTGTGGAGCCTGGGTGCACAGAATACCTATAAATGTGGGCCTCGGTCATGATCCTTTCCCAGAGAACATCTATATTAGGAACACATAATCTCCCTTGGTACCTTAGTGTATCATCATCCATGTCAAGAGAAAAATCTATGGTCTTATATTTATGAATCCCCTCATTTAACTGTACCAACAATGGATCGTCGTACTGCTTCTCCTTGACTTCCACAATGAGCGATGATTCAGCCATGTTTTGCACAATTACCCCTCCTTCACTAGAGTCCGCAAGACGAACTCCCAAACTGGCCAACCGGTGAACTTCCTTGGCCAACGGCCTTTGATGCGCCTCCAAGTGACCCAAACTACCCATTGATTTTTTGCTAAGAGCATCCACCACAACATTAGCCTTCCTCAGATGATATAGAATATCGATGTCGTAGTCTTTGAGTATCACAAGCCACCTTTTTTGCCTCAAATTGAATTCATTCTGTTTGAAAATATATTGAAGACTTTTATGGTCTGTGAATATATCCATATGGAATCCATACAGATAATGAATCCAAATCATAAACGCAAACACTACCTCCGCAAGTTATAAGTCATGTGTTGATAGCTCTTCTCATGATTTTTGAGTTGACTAGAAGCATAATCAATCACCTTGCCATGTTGCATGAATTCACACCTAAGTCCGATCCTCGAAGCATCACAATTTACAAACCCATATGTACCTCCAGTAAGGTCAACACCGGTACCGTGGTCAATCTTGATTTCAACTCTTGGAAGCTCTTTTCACAAGCATTTGACCATTGGAACTCAACTGCCTTCAATGTGAATATAGTCATCGGAGAGGCAAGAGTAGAGAAAACCTCCATAAACTTTCTGCAATACCCAGCTAAGCCCAAGAAAATATGAATCTCTATTGGAGTCGTAGGCATCGGCCAATTCTTAACAGCTACAATCTTTTGCAGATCAACCTTAATTCCTTCTCTAGAGATGCCATGACCCCAGAATGTGGTAAATTCAAGCAGAAATTCACAGTTCAGAAACTTCACATACAACTTGTGCATAGAGTCTGAAACACTGCCCTTAGATGATCGGCATGGTCCTCTCCACTTCGTGAATATACAAGAATATCGTCAATGAACACTATCACACAGGAGTCAAGAAAAGGCTTGAAGACTCAATTCATAAGATCCATGAAAGCTGCCAAGGCATTTGTTAGCCCAAAAGACATTACCAAAAATTAGAAGTGCTCATATCTAGTCCTGAAAGTTGTTTTAAGAAAATCTTGTTTCCTAATCTTCAATTGGTGATACTCGAATCTTAAATCAATTTCGGAGAAGTACTTAGCACCCTGCAATTGGTAAACGAGCCACCTATCCTTGGTAGTGGATACTTATTTTTTATTGTGACTTTGTTGAGCTGCCGATAGTCAATACGCATTCTTCGTGACCCATCATTCTTCATTACAAAGAGAATCGGTGCACCCCAAGGCGAGACACTCGGCCGGATGAAACCCTTTCTCTATCAGGTCCTCCAACTGCTCCTTTAGTTCCTTCAATTTTGTCGGTGCCATTCTTTAGGGTGGAATACATATAGGTTGCATTTCAAGCATACATCAATCCCATAATCAATCTCCCGGTTTGGTGGAATCCCAGGGAGCTCATATCCGGAATTTCATTCACAACTGGCACGAACTCAAGTGTAAGTGCCTCAGCATCGATGTCTTTAACTCGAACCAAATGGTAAATACACACCTTTTTATCAACTTCGTGGCCTTAAGGTAAGAAATAAACCTACCCATCGGCACCACATCATCCCCTTCCATTCAATAATTGGTTCATTTATAAATTCAAACGTTACGATTCTAGTTTGGCAATCAAGCTTAGCCAAATATGAATAAAGCCATTCCATCGCCATTATTATATCAAAATCAACTATCCCCAATTCAATGAGATAGACCATGGTGTCCCGACTATGCATAAGTGACGACACAATCCTTATAAACCTGCCGGCCATAATAGACTCACCAACCGGAGTAGATACGAAGAACAACTCATGATGTTGTTCCGGCTCTATACCAAATTCCATGGCAATATAAGGAGTGACATAGGAAATTGTGGAACCGGGATCAATAAGAGTGTATACATCACGAGATTGGACAGTCATATACTTGTGACAACATCTGGAGAAGCCTCTGAACTCTGGCGACCCCTTATAGCATAGAAACAGTTGGGCCCTCCCAAACTCAGTGCACCACCCATAGATGCACCACGCCATGCGGGTGCTAGAGTGCCTCGAGCTGGAGGAGGTGCTACAGATGAAGTAGCTATAGAGCTGTCTGGCTGTGTCATTCCTCTGCCGACACTCTAGCGGGAGAACGACAATCCTCTCTGAATGTGACCCCTCATACCACACCCGTAGCATTTGGTTTGGTCTATGAAGCAGGCCCCAAAATGCATCTTGCCACACCTAAGGCATGGGGGCCTCTGTTGCTACTGGAATCTCCCTCCAGACAGACCCTGTTGATAGGATCCCCTGTTGCCTTGACTGGGCCTGAAACGGCTCCACTGCTACTGACTAGGCATTACTGGTTATGCACTGACCAAAGAGTGAGCAAAGGACTGTGAAGACTCTATCAACCCTCCCTTGAATGTTGTCCTACCACCACCACCACCACCGGAAGAACCACCAAAGTTTCACGCGCACTGGGCCTTATTGCCACCCTCTTGCTCCATTCTATTCTACAATTTGCAGGTCTTCGTGGCTTGAGAAAATGCCACTATCTTCTCATGGTTCACATTAGAATTCAAGGTAGCTGAAGCGGCCTTATTAATAACCAAGGGGATGAGGTGGTGCACAAACCGGTGCACCTATCCTCCATAGTGGGCAAGATGTAGATGGCATAGTTGGACAGACATGTGAATCTCATATGATAATCCCACACACTCATGCTACCTTGTTTCAAGCTCTCAAACTTAGCGTCACAGGCTGCCTTGGTCTCGGCATGCAAGAAATGATCAATGAGGGTGTCGACAAACTCAATCTACCCCGTCGGAGGGCTCCCCTCCTCACGAGAGTCCTCCTACATCTCAAACAAAGAATAGGCACCCTCTTGCAGGCAATAGGAGGCCAACTCCACTTCATCTATCTTAGTTGAATGCATAACTCGGAGGGTCTTGTGCATCTCATCAATAAATTCCCGGGGGTCCTCCTCAGGATTGGTACCCGTGAACACTGGAGGATCCAATTGAAGAAACTTGTTCACTTTATAACTAGCAGAATTCCCTTGTTTGCGGGAGGAAATAGGTGCAACATTCAATCTCTAGGCCTGGGTAGCCACTATCTGAGCCAACATCTGCATGGCTCCCCTAAGATCCCCATCCGAAACACCAGGACCGGAAGCTGGGGATGGAGGTAGAATAGCTGGCACCCTCACTAGGAGTAGGGATTGGTGCAATCACAACAGGAATAGAAGAATTAGGTGGTGTAGTAGCTGGGGGAATATCCTCACCCATCGGGTCCTCACGCACATCACCAGGTACAGCATCAACTTCCACTTCTGGGTGGAATTGGCTCCTTTGGCCAGTTCTTGCTCTCTTCCTAGGCACCACATACTGAAAATTAGAGTAATGCATGACTTAGAGGAGAAATAGTCTTACAAATAAGCTCTTTTGCACAATCTAGAATATCAAAGAAGGGTATTATTCCTAAATTCCCATGTAGCCTCCTAATTATAGATGTGGTGGACAACACCCTGATAAGAAGGACTCTACTAGTCACGGTTCTGAGACTTCCGAGGACAATCTAAAAGCTTAGGTTATGATACCAAGCTTGTTCGCCCGACTTGGTGGAGCAAGACTGGGGCTCAACCGAGATACAGTGGTCGAGCAAGCCTATACAATGCCTTATACTAAAACTCACATGTGAACAAAGAGAAGATATATCTAATTAATTAGGAAATGAGAGGTCATGTGAGCAACATCAGTTTATAACCATTAGTTATGTCATTTATAAGTCTCAAAATACATACACTTTCATGGTTTGAAGTGGAACGTGTGATACAAATACAACGCTTTTAGTTTGACTTTCCCAAAACAAAAGTACCACCCACGCTATGTTTATGGAGCCTCTAATATATAAAAAAGAGTAGCATGATGGTGCCAGAAACAAGGCTTTGCCTATACCTCAAAAAAATATGCATAGAGGACAGGAGATACAAGACCCCGAAATGAAGTGCGGCTCACCAAGGCAGCCGAAGAGTGGATTTAATGTTATCACTAATCAATGTCGCCTGCTGTGGAACCACCTGCATCCATTAAAGATGCAGGGGCCCCGACAAAGGGGACATTAGTACATATGGAATAATAGTAGTATGTAAAACTAAACACCCTCTCAATAGAACGAGTAACAGTAAAATGAGAAGGAACCACAGAATCAATGAGAATCTCAACAATATTAAAGTGTCAAGTTAAGAGAAAGGTAAGTTTCAAGTAAATTTCAACATTTTTAAGTAGGGAGTTCTTTAGTACCGATACACCACCTTGCTTTTATCAAGGAGTCCGATCTCAGCCCGATCGTCTAAGCCATCTCACCCCGATACATCCAATCACAATACCACCATGTGCGCGATATGGCGTCCGATCTCAGCCCGATCGGCTAAGCCATCTCACCACAATGTTGTGTGGGTCGACAGTACATTATATTCCACTAGCAATCATCTCGTCCCATTTAAGGGTAAATATCTCAACACATCAATACTGTCCCATATAAGGGGAAACAATATTATCACATCAACATAGGGATTTACCCTTCAATCACTCCTACACCGACATGTGTAGTTTCGAGCTTAGGTTGTTTCAACCTACCCTTCCTTGGTGACTAAACAATACTCCCAAAGAGTTTATTAATGAAGGGATTTACAACTCATTTCATAATATTTCACAAAATCTTTCCATTTTACTAGCACAATTGGCCTGAATTGTAATGTCATTCTCGACACGTCGGCCATATTTCGTATTTCATACTCACCCTTTTCACTTTTAAGCTTCATCATGGGTTATCAACAACAAGGGATTTCTAATCAAGATTTTAAGTACACATATGAGAAATTAAGAGCCTTAAGCACATTGAGTTTTCTTTCACAATTTGGCATAAAAACTTTCATTTAAAGCACAACTTGAAGTCATAACATTTTAACACACAAACCATACTTTGAGAACATTCTCGAATGATAGCATAATATGACAAGAGAATTCATAACACACCTTAAACCTATATCTTTCGACACAAATCTTATTTGAAATAATCAAATTCATAATGTGTCACACCCCAAACCTGGGGGAGAGACCGACACCCGGTGCCTCACCTAACCTAGCGTACCAACTTGCGACTAAGGGACAGTAAACATATAATCTCATACTTTGGCCATGGGTCACATTGCAAGACAATTGCGAATGCTGACTAAACATCAATATAAAGCTGCGCTGACAAGGCCGTCATAACTACTATGGATGGCAAACCAACAAAATATAAAAAAGGCCTACAAGCCCAACATACTGCACTAACTGACAAGATATGTCTACAAGCCTCTACTGATGGGTATACTTTGATCGAAATAGGGCCCCGACCTACTCATAACATATATAAATATATACACAAGATTTATATAAAGCACTAGACCCGAAAACTCGGAAGGGCATGGAGCTTACCGATCAAGCTGAACTCGAGCAACACCTAATGAGGAGGTTTACCTGTCTATTTGTCTAAACATGCACACATGAAATGTAGCTCCCCCGGAAAAAGGGACTTCCATATGAAATAATGTACCGAGTAAGTAAGGCAATATACTTAATTGATAATATAATGGGAGTCAAAGATAATTAGAATATATGCTTACCACTGCTACTGACTCAACTTTCTCAATATAGTAAGTAAAATAGATGTCCAGCCACATAGGCGCTCGGCCATACTAGCATCTGTATCTCGGCCAACTAGGCTCGCTCATAGGCGCTCGGCCACAGTAGGCTTGGTATATAACTTACCATCTGATCAGAGGTTTTCCAATAGGGTCCTACCCACTGATTATAACTCGATGATGGTGAAAATACTATAATACTATATATATATATATAGACCTTCTGCTCTCTTGACTAGAAGAAGACAATAGTCAATTGAATATAAAGTCTCGATAATGGAGAATACTGTAACTTATGAGACTAGGATAATGTATATAAATTCGGAAGTATGAACTTCTCTTTATGCCTCGTTATCAAACACATGTAATTACGAGATCATGCCAAAATGAAGAAAGGTTTAGCCTTAACATACCTGAGCCGATTCTCTTGACAATCCCTCCAATACACATCAATTGCGACAACACGTAACGACATATCGAAGTAGGAAAAAATCAGTATGGTATTCTTGAGAAACATTGCATCATACTCCCTTAGAATCGCAAAATCCCGTTGTTATTATGCAGTGTAACTTCGCATGGAAGTCTTTGAAGCAAATAACGTTGCATAAGCATTGTAAAGGATTTATTAGGAAATCTTGATCTCCATCTGTATGTGTCTTACTCAAAGATATATGATAGTCATTTACATTTAATATTTATGGGCCCCATTTGCATAATGACTAAGTCACATATATTCTCTTAACATGACACCTTGAATTGAGAATTAAGAGTCATTATTAATGCCTCTTTGGGCTGTCACGTTGGGGGGTGTTACACTTATCCAACAATTCACCCCTTTCCTTAATCAACTTATTAATCTCTCACTAATTCAATAATTAACCAATTACCCACATAATTAATAATTATCTCAAATTACATATAATACTACTCATTTTTAACACACTTTATACATCTTACTATCTTGGTCATGCGGTACCTTGTATGGCGCTAGTCCATAAATACGGGGTATTATAGCTTGGACCGTATTTTATCCCAAATTGCCAAGTTTTGAAGAAACTCATTTTCTTCAATTTTCTTACCCTCTCACCTTCACGAATTTACTTATCACTTGTTTGAAATAACATAATATTTGTATCCTCAAAATAATCTCATTCCCGAGCTTGCGTCGATTAATTTACGAACAAACATTAATGTCAAAAAATGCGGGATGTACCAACCTATTCCCGAGCTTTCATCAATTTTCTTATGGCATACTTTCATGTACAAATATATGGGGTGTAACATAATGACTAACTTGGGACATGAGAAATTAGAAATTGGGCCATCGTACTTGAGTCTTACGAGACCATTGTGGGATTCAATTCCAAGAGAGACGTTTAGCCAACACACCTCTCACTTTGAGCATCCTTAAATTACTGCTCCGAAAATCCTAGAAACTTCAATCTATTTAGAAAAATAACAAAATTGAACCATAATTAGGAAGATACTTGGGGGTTCAGCTCATTTGAGCATTTTTCCAAACACTAGGTGGGCAGTATGATTCTAAGGTCCTACTATGGTGGATTCCTTCATTCCACAACCCAATATCTACCATTTTGAGCTTAACAACCTTCCCAAAACTTTGTTTGTACATCCATGCATAGATAACACCCCCATACCTAAAAATCACACTCTCTATTATCCTTCTTCTACCCCCAAACTCAAAATTTAAGGCTTGGGTATGGAACCTTACCTCTTGGATGAAGAACTTGTGAGTTTTCCTTTTGAATTCTCCAAGTATTGAGTGAGGATTGGTAACTAATTTAGGGGTCCCTCCTCTCACTCTATTCAATTTTCCTATCTCTAAAATATCAGTTTGAACCTTCTAAAACAACCCCCAAGGTTGTTTCAAAAAAATGGGGTCGGGTGAAATTTTTCCAAAGCTTAAACTTACGAAGTCGGGTCTACGATAGTAGGCCGCACCATAAAATGACTATGTGACCCGAAAATGGGACCGCTGAAATGGCCCCAAGAACTAGGCAGGTCTGGACAGGTATACGACTGATCTGGGGTCCATATATCAATTCTATTGTCGCATAATGGACCGCAGAACCTCCTTCCGATGTTTTATCCTGCTGGTTTTGCGATGGATGTGTAAACCATGAAACGATTACGCGGTCGCATAGTTGTCCGCAGAACGACCTCCAAAATTATCACATTTTTTTGCTTCACTTCGCGGCTATTCTGCGGCCCGCGAAGTAGTTTTGCGGTCGCATAATGGACCGTAGAAATGCCCTATTTTGCAAAAAAAAATTCTCCAACTCATAAACGCACTGTACAACCTGAAAATTTATCAAAAACATTATCCACCTAGGCACCACGAAGCCCCGAGTTTTAGGTAAAATTTTATGGGGCCTTACAGATGTAGCACAAATAGTGTAAGAGTCAAGGCTAAACAGGCTACATCACAAGCATATGAATTTTCGAGGCAAATAGATTAGGCTAAGATCAAATATTTGTACAAAGTAGTAAAGTAGAATAAGAGGAGACATAAGCAGTGCCAAAATAAGCCCAATGCCTCGTCTTAACCATTAGAACAGACTAAATTAAACAAAATACAAACTACTCAGACTAAGACAAAAGGAGAAAAAAATATAAGGTATCACTGAAATAGCAAAAGAAACTAATAACACATGGAAGGAACTCGGTCATGGGTGAGAAGTGGAGGGGTCAATGCTTTCACAAGAATGGAAATCTTTTGGGAATGATCTTCACTATCCCTTAGCTCTTCCCAAAGTTGTATGGTTTCTTTTAGCCGCTCATTATTGTCTTCACGAAGCTTGGCATTCTCTTCAACAGCCAACTCCTACCTCGAACTGAGTTGAGTAGCCCTACTGCTCCCATATAGAATAGTATATGTTGTGGTTCCTCTAGCCTTGATCTCCTCATATCCACACTGCTTAAGGGTAACAGCATCCAACACGCCATTGTGGTTTCTAAACTTAAGCTCAGGTAAGTTAATGTTGAGCTTTCCAAATAACTCAATCAATATGAAACCATAAGGCATAGCATACTTAGGCTTGGAGGTGTCTGCAACTCTTGCCATATCTTGAATCATCAGGCTAAGGAGATTGATAGGTCTACTAGTGTCAAGCAGTTCCACTATAGCCATGTCCAGCAGAGTAGCTTCATGCCTTCTCTCAGACCTCTAAACAATGCATGAATTGACAAAATGAAACAACTTGTGGAAGGGAGTCATATCAGTCTTGTATACCTTCTCGGGAGCATCCAGTTAAATATTTTGCGAAAACTTTCGTGCGACCACAATGCCAGTGTCAATATCATTGTCTATGGCTAGCCTTTTTTCTTCAAGTAATTGTCAAATTCCAAAGAAGATACATTCAGAAGCATCCCTAGCTCCTCAACATCAAACTCCATTTCAAATCCCCCTACCTTACTCTTGACTACCTTCCCATCAAAACTGAAATTCACATAGAACTCCACCATAGCAGGAACACATACAGGAGGGAAAGCTTTGACAAACATGTGCTTCCACCCCTGAAGCTCCAGTTATTCAACCAATTGAGCCACCCCCTTCTAATCAATGTTTGAAAGAATCTTCCCATTTAGCACTTTTTTATTCCTGAACTCTGTGAGTTGATCAACTGCAGCTGGCACATTCTTTCTTGTCTTTCCCTTACTGGCCCTTGCATAAGGGGTAGCAGGTTTTGGAACATTGGCAACTTTATTTGGTGTAGAGGACTTAGCTGGCAAGGCAGATTCAGACTCATCTTCTCCATCCAGCTCAACAATAGGTTCCACAATTAAGACCTTCTTCCTTGGCTTCTTTGAACTTCTAGACTCCTTAACGACTTGTGCATCAATAGACTTTCTTTTATTCCTAGTTAGAGGGATAATGGTAGGAGGGGCCAGTCATTTCCTTGTTGGTCCTGCTGATATGGTAGCTTTCACAGGAGTCTTTCTGGGTTTCTTCCCTACCTCAGATAGTGGAAAATCATCTTCATCACTACTAACTTCTTCATCTCTAGTGAAAGGAGTTAGCAGAGACCCAGGTTCTTGAGCCCTTATCTCTTCACCATTTTCTTTTGAAAGGGCTATGATAGTGTTCCCAATGGTCATAGAACATTCAGATTACTTACTGACAGTCTCATTTTCTTCCTCACTCTCTTTATCACCTCCTTCACTCTCACTTACTTTTTCATGATCCTTACCCTTACTCTCAAAGTTGTCCTCTTCTTCACTATGATTTTTTTATTCTGCGGAATCATTTGCTCATTCACCTATGTTATCTCTCCTTCTCGTCTCTAGAAGCTCCCTCATTCTCACTCTTTTCTTCTTCATTGGCTATGTCCTTAATATCATGCTGCTCAGGATTGTTCATAACTTCTTTTTCTTTTTTCACCCCCATCATCATCTTCATCCTTAGTCCAACTTAATTAAAGACTATCATAACCCTCTTTTTGCTCAGGTTCTTTACTTCATTCCCCCTCATACACAGGCTCTACAACAGTAGTATCTACCTTTTTCCCCAGAGCATCCACACCATTTTCTACAGTGAATTTCTCCACTTGTGGTTTCGTACCCATGGGTGGGAGAGTATCTAAGGGTGTAACATCTATAGCAGATAGTAACACATCTAATTTTGAAGGGAAAATTTTATACCTGATCCACAAAGACAAGCGCGAATTCCCCCTAAACCACAGATTCCTTGACTACTAAGTCTACCTGAGTAGCAGCATCAGGCATTTTCTTTATAAATTTTCTTGGAGTGGCCTTGATCTTTGTTCACTTAGAGGTAAATTCGCAGTAGGCTCTGGTAGATGGTTGGTTGGTATTGGAAGTGGAGTTACAGTAGGGGTGGGGATGGTAAGAGTAGCAGGAACAAGGGATGATGTTGTAGGTATAATGGAGGATATTGAAGAAGAAGGAGCAGGTGTGGGTATGAGTTCACTTGATTACTTGGAATTTTTCTTCGACTTAGGCTTCATGATTTTGGATTTTTCTTCAGACTTGATTGATTATTTGGCTTTAGAAGTAATTTGACTTGCTTTAGGCATGGTGATCAGATAAGAGACTCGATGAAGAGAAAGGGAGAATTAGTTCTTGATATTTGATTCTTGATTCTCTGCTTAGGGTTTGAAGGAAACGGTGAGCTCTGAGAAACAGATCATAAGGGCTTGTTAAAGGCGGTACTCCTTATTTGACTAGAAGAAAGAAGGTGACCGAACTTGAGTTTTAACGGGACTCTTATAACGGTCACTTTGGCTGTTAGAATATCAGGAGCACTTGAACTCTGATTGCACTAGAATTCCCCCTTTCTCTTTGACTAGAAGATTGCTAGAAGTGATGCCAATGGAATTAAAAGTCTGAGCATAGCAGTAATTTAGGATATTAAGTCCTAGTGACTTATGACAGTAAGGCACGTACCTGAGTCGAAGAACAACTTCTTAGAAACTCCTTATTTGTTTCTGTCACGACCCCAAAACCACCCTGGTCATGATGGCGCCAATCGTGATACTAGGCTAGCCAATTCACTACTTATAGCATAAAGAAAACCTTTCGTTCAAAACATTACTAATCCAATATTTCATAAAATATTTCTGTTTAAGCATTTCAACACAAGCAAGGATATACTAAACATTAAATACATCCCAAAATCCTGGAGTCACTAGTCATGAGCAACTATAAGAAAATACAAATCTGATACTCTCTCCTTAATTTGAGGTAAGTCTGAGAACAAAAATGCTAAAGAAATAGGAAGGAGAAAGGCAAGGCTACAGACGTCGTGCAACTACCTTGCAAATATCCGGTATGCTCCAAAAAGGGAGAGATCAGCTCTCACTCTGCACTAACACCTGAATTTGCACATAAGGTGCAGGGAGTAACGTGAGTACGCCAACTCAGTAAGTAACAAATATAACTAAAGACTGAGTGCAGTGACGAGTATTTAAAATAATATAAATATCATAACATAAAAACCTCGGTGGAAATGATCAAGATCAAATCAGTAATTAAATTCCAAACATCTCTTAAAGCTCCAGTTTCAATGAAAGTTGTATAAAATATTTGTTCGACATTTTCAATAGATGCTTCGTATAAAATAAGAGTGAAAAGAGAAATTTCATAAACAAGCCCCTCGGGCGGAGTATCACTTATATATATAGCCCCTCGGGCATGTTACACCCCGTGTTTACGTGGAAATACGCCACAAGTAAATTGACGTAAGTTTGGGAATGAGATTTATTTTGGATTTATAAGTATCACGCTATTTCAAAAAATGGATAAGTAAATTTGTGAATGTGAGATGGTAAGCAAATCGATAAAAAATGAGTGTCGTCGAGGTTTTGCATTTTGGAATAAAATACGGCCCGAGCTAAAATACCCGGTATTTATGGACTAGAACCATACAAGGTACCACATGGCCATGATAGTAAGGTAAATAAGGTATGTTAAAAGTGGGTAGTATTTTAAGTAAATTGAGATAATTCATAATTAAATAGGTAATTAGTTAATTATTGTATTTGTGGATAATTATTTAAGTGAAATTTGTTGGATAATTATGAGGGGACAATTATACATGTGGGTGTAAGTAAGTGTGGCAACAAATTCCCAACTAATCAAGACTAAAGGAGGAGGTGGCACAAAATGGATCAAACATGGATTTGCTGGACCAAATATTGTGAATAAATGCAATTTTCATTGATAGAAGTTGGGTGAATTATTTTATGCATAAAAGAAAAGACCCCAGCAACATTGAATATCCCAAATAAAAGTTAGAGAATTCTTGCAATCAAAACCAGGTCCACAACTAAATTAATGTGACCATTTCCCTACTTTGACAATTTGAAAACTTTCTGTCACTTGTCTTCTCTATCAAAGGTTGAAGGAATTATGTATTCTTCCATTCCTAAGACACATTAGATCAAGCGTACTGTTGAAGTCCATACATAAACCAGAAGCAAAATTATATGCCCAAGAATGCAAGTGAAGATGCAACGGGATTTTGCGTTTCTAAAGGAGTACGGTGCAATCTTTCTCAAGAATATCATATGGCTTTTTTCCTATGTTGATCTCGTCGTTACGTGTTTTATCGCAATTGACGTATGTTAGAGGGATTGTCAAGAGAATAGGCTCAGGTATGTTAAGGCTATCCCTTCTTTCTTTTGGTATGGTCCAAATTATACGGAAGAAACGAGCAAACTCATCGATTTCATAAATTACTCTATTCATAGAAATACTAGGGGTGTCTATATTCTTGATTCCCCATGTGAATTATTATTATCTTCTGTTCATGGGTCTCAAAAATACGTATGTTGGTAAAGTTTATTTCATGATATTAATCAGAGGCATAATGACCTTATGACATACCGAGAGATTTTATTGACGTATTTCATATGCATTTCATGCATTTACATATGCACATTGACCCATGACCAGATGGCGTTATATACGCGTATATATGTAAATATATATATATATATATATATATATATATGGGATATGGGAAAAGGTTACAGTGTTATATACGCACCACCACCTGATCAGCTGGTATATGATGATGATGTTGCCCACAGTGGCTGAAATATGGTTCAAACGGCGTTATATTCGCATATACATGTATGTCTATTCAACTGTCATTATATACGCATATACATATATATACTTACACACACACATATATATATATATATATATATATATATATATATATGTGTGTGTGTGTAAGTATATATATGTATATGGAATATGGGAAAGGTTATGGCATTATATATGCACCACCACCTGATAAGTATATATATGTATATGGAATATGGGAAAGGTTATGGCATTATATATGTACCACCACCTGATCAGCTGGTATACGATGATGATTTTGCCCACAGTAGCTGATATGATATGATGGGATGCCCTCAGAGGCTGATGATGTTATGAAACATGTACCTATGCACGACATGACATTCATATGCATATGCATGATGCTAAAATTAATTTATGATTTACAAAGCTATTCAGGCTTACAGGTTGAGTCATGTGCTCTATATTTCTTCCATGTCTCTTATGTACTTATTTATGTGCCTTAGATACTTGGTAAATTATTCGTATTGACGTCCCTTTTTCCTGTGGACACTGTGTTTCATGCCCGCATGTTCCGATAGACAGGTCGAGAGCCCTCCAAGTAGGCTATCAGCTCCACGGAAGATGTTGGTGTGCTCCATTTCCTTCGGAGTCGCTTGTTTGGTTAGTATGATTTAGACGGGTATTGTTTGGTATGGCGGGACTCTATTCCGACCTTTATGATATTTATGTACTCTTAGAGGCTTATAGACATATGGCGTATACGTGAAAGATTGTACAACCTTGTCGGCCTATGTTTTGAGTTCGTAAATGGTTATGTTGGCCTATTAGACATGTATGTCACGTGTATATGATAATGTAATAAGAAATATACGTTACGTTGTTACTCGGTCGAGTAAGGTATCAGGTGCCCGTCGCGGCCCATCGGTTTGGGTCTTGACAGGGCAAGCCTCTCAATCACTCGTGACTCAGCACTCATCAATCAGCACTCAGACTCAGCACTCGCTCCATAGGTACCATATAGTAACAGTTTTGGCGTGCATCCCGATCCATAAATATATAGTTGACTGCGCTCACTGGGGGTGTGCAGACTCCGGAGGGGCTCCTATGGCCCAAGCTCTATATCGCTGCGGCGTGCAGCCCGACCCAAAATCGATGTGGCGTGTAGGCTGATCCAGTATATCGCTGAGGAGTGCAGCCCGATCCATATATGTATATATAACGTTGTGGCATGCAACCCGATCTATAAATATCCTTACAATCCGGCTCTCAGCCTCGCTCATTCATCAACCTCACAAGCCACTCGGGCATTTCAGTACAAAACTCAGGGGACTCAACCCAAAATATATTTCACATATTTAAAATAGAGTGATGAACAAGATTTAATAGCAAACATGTATAAATCATGGTTGAGAATATATTTTCCATCAAAACAGTGTGAGGACAGTAGAAAAATACCCTTGTGGGTCCAAATAGTACGACAAAAGGCCCCAAACATGGCATTCAACCCAAGTATCTGAATCATTTCAAAAACACATGGAAATCATATAACAATTTATCAAATACGCAACTCTACAGTTTCCACGAGACGGTCCCAGGTGCGCACCTGCGCATCGCACTTAAGCTCTAATTCCCACATCTGCGGACACCAAACACACATGAGGTCTTGCAGCTGCAATCCTTCCCTCCCATCTGCAGAAGCTGCTCATGACTCCATTTTTTGCATCTACGGCTCGTCCTCCGCAGCTGCGCTCATCACACCTACGGCTCCCCGTCCGCGGGTAGAGAAATTGCACCACCAGCCATCCTACTGCATTGTTCCAAGTCCAAACCTTCCGATGACCATCCGAAATCACCTCGAGCCCCTTGGGGCCTCAATCAAATATACCAACATACCATATATCATCACACGAACATAGTCGAACCCTCAAAATACTCAATACAACATCAAAACATCAAATTAGCCCGAGATTCAAGCCTAAGGATTTCTAAACTTCCGAAATTTTGCCAACGATGCCAAAACCAACCAAACCACTTCCGAATGTCTTGAAATTTTGCACACACATCACAAATGATACTACGAATGTCACGCCCCAAAACCGAGGGACGAGACCGGCGCCTAACCGGGTGATCCCGGTCAAGCGAAGCTGGATTGCCTTTCCTACCCAATGTATCACCCCGTGTTTATAATATACAAATTGATAAATGAAATAGCAAATGGAATCAAAGTATAAATTTACAACATAATTCCACTTTCCTCTTTTAAAGCTTCATCATTTGGTAATCCCAAAATATACAACTAAGCACAATATTTCCAACACGGGACCACAGTTACAAATAGTTAAAACTACTACCCAAATATATACAACCCACACAGTGTCTACGGAGCCTCTAAAGTTACGGAGAAGAGTATACATACTTTCCGGCAACAAGGCCCCGACTATACCTTTTACAACATAAGCAAAAGAGAATGATTTAGACTACACACGTCCCCGAGAGGAAGTGGGGCTCACCAGATTTGCTGAAGGCATGAAGGGAAAACACCACTATCGATGGTCTGAGCTACCTGCTGTGGAACCACCTACATCTATATAAAAGATGTAGCGCCCCCGGTAAAAGGGACGTTAGTACCGTTGAATAGTACTAGTATGTATGAACAAAGTTTATTCCAAGTAGAATCAAACAGACACAATTGGAAGACAGTCAGGGTAACCACACAAGTACAACACAGATATACAGAAAGTTACAAATGAAGATTTCCACAGTTACTCATTTTAATTATTCATCTGTTGCGGCGCGCAACCCTATCCCATCGTACATTCACGTTTCACCCTTATTACCTCTCTACCCTTGTTACTTCCTGTTGCGGCGCGCAACCTGATCCCACCGTACATTCACATCTCACCCTTATTACCTCTCCACCCTTATTACTTCGTGTTGTGCGTTCCCATTTCATAGCAACAATAACCAACAATTATATGAAGTCAAGGCACAATAATCCTTACCAAACAGTAATTCACATATGGTGTTGCCATCATTATTTAACTCAATTAAATCAATCCACAGTTTCTTTCATCATTTGCCACACTCGGCCCTTAGAAATTAGATACCTTCCCACATTAGATTACGTTAACATTCTTTCATTTAGTAGCACATACTGCCATATTGACATATTTGTACATTTAACTAACTTTACACATGATAGGATAAGCACAAATAATCACCCTTCACAATCGCAATTAGCATGGTAATTGACTAAGAAAAATCAGAGAATGAAATCTTACACCTCGACAGAGCAGGACAATCAATTCACATATGCTCAAGCAAGAATTTCATACCGTGTGTTCGGAAACCAACAAGGTGACTCTACAAAGATTAAAGTTAGCCATACATACCTTGAATCGGAATTCCCCTTTAATTTTCTACCACAATTCCCCGGACTTTCTAGCACCTTCAATCTAGTTCACAATGTGGCATAATTGAACTTAGAATTAGGAATAATTATCATGTCTTGAACTTACTTGAGCATTCTATCAAACACTAGGTGTTCCTTTAGATATAATGGCCTCTTTTTAGTGAAAGATTACCCTAACCTATTTCCTTTTACTAGGTTATGACTACTTGGTTACATGCATGCAAGACTCCTACCTCAACCTTCATGAACTAACCTAACCATGTTTCATTTTAACAAAATCTGGAAATTAAGGTTGGTGGGGTAGAAGCTTACCTCTTGCAGTGAAGAAAATGGTGTCCTACTTGATCAATTCCAGCCTGAGTAGTGATGGAGGAACAAATTTGATGAAGTTGGAACTCTCTCTCTCTAGAACCCACTCTCTCCTCTCTCTAATTTAACAGAAAATAAGCTTAAAATGAAAAGGGTAAGTGTTTTAATGAACTGGGGTCGGGTATAAAATTAGAATTTTAACAGTCCCGAAGCAGAAATGCGGTCCCATTCCTGCTATGCGGTCCGCATTCCTGTCGCATAAATGGCCCTCAAATGGGCCAAAAAGAAAAGCAGACTGCCCAGGTATGCGACCACTATGCGGTCCGCATACCTGTTATGCGATCGCATAACTCCCTCCGCAAAAATCAAGGTGCAAGAATGCGACAACTATGCGGCCCGCATTCGAGAAATGCGATCGCATTCTAGGCCGCATTGCTGTCCTCAAAATGGACAGCAAACTGTCGAAGTATGTGACCACTATGCGGTCCGCATACCTGATCTGCGATCGCACAGTGGACCGCAGACCTGCGCAAATCTGGAAAATTATATCTTTTAAGTCCCGGGGTACTTTTTACTCAAAAAGGGTCCGTTATAAAAATTTCTACAGTTATAACAACACGGGAACCTATTTGGGCATTATTTTTAGCCATGAAATTTTACGGGTCTTTACATTCTCCCCCACTTAGAATCATTCGTCCTCGAATAAGGATCGGGGAATCACTTAGTTAAGAGAACACAAAACATGCCAACCCCCAAATTTTTACGAACTCCGATATTTCCTGAAAATTTAGCCAGAGTTTCCTTTTTAATTAGGCCTATCTAGCTGTCAGAAATCCCCCGAAACACATTTTAACCAATTCCACACATTTTTAGTTACTCTATCAACTTGCACATAATCCGGTCATTTCAACAAGCTACATATAGTTCAATTACTTCCACAAGCCTCACATAGTTCGGTTAACTCCACAAACTTGCACATCATTTAACTATCACATGAATTGCACATAATTTATCTTACTTCAAGGATTTTCACATTATCCAAATAATTACAACATATACAAATATGGCACAACTTGAGAAGTTACAATAGTAGGGAAACTAGGGGGAGGGGGGGGGGGGGGACGAGGTGCTTTTGCACAAAATTTGGCACGATATATAATTGCTTAGGAATGACAATTTTCAAACCATTACCGTACTTATTCAAAAAATGGGGATATTTCTCTTTCATTTCATTTTCCACTTCCCACGTGGCTTCTTCGACTTGCTGACTTCGCCATAACACTTTAACAGAAGAAATTTCTTTGTTCCTCAATCTATGGACTTGCCTATAAAGAATACAACTTGGAACCTATTCATATGACAATCCTTCATTAATTTTAACCGTCTCAACCGGCACAATGGCGGATGGATCCCCAATCACCTTCTTCAACATGGACACATGAAACACCGGGTGTACTAATGACATCTCAGGGGGAAATTCTAGCCTATAAGCCACCTGTCCTATCCTTTGAGCAATCCTATATGGCCCGACACCTTGGGATCAATTTCCCTTTCTTCCCAGACACACCTTCAAGAATACCGCATAGGATTTCTGACGACTCTGAGCAGTCTTCATCCTCTCCTGAATGGCTTTAACTTTTTCCATAGCTTGGTGCACAAGATCCTGTCCTATCAGTTCTGCCTCGCCAACCTCGAACCATCCAATCGGAGACCTACACCACCTTCCGTACAATGCCTCAAATGGGGCCATCTGAATACTAGCATGGAAATTGTTATTATAAGCAAATTCTATAAGAGGCAAGTGATCATCCCAACTACCCTTGAAATCTAATGCACAAGCCCGCAACATGTCTTCAAGCGTCTGAATGGTCCGCTCTGCCTGCCCATCAGTCTGTGGGTGGAATGTTGTGCTGAGATTCACCTGCATACCCAAACCTTGCTGAAATTTTTCAAAAATTTAGCTGTGAACTGGGCCCCTCGATCCGAGATAATAGACACTGGAGTGCCATAGAGCCTGACTATTTCATTGATATATAACTGAGCGTATTGTTCTGCAGTATCGGTGGACTTGACTGGCAAGAAATGCACCGACTTCGTGAGCCGATCCACTATTACCCAAACTGACTCGAACCTACGTGGAGTGCGAGGTAACCCCACCACAAATTCCATATTGATCATTTCCCATTTCCACGTCGGTATTTCCATGAGCTGTGCAAACCCACCGGGTCTCTGATGCTCTGCCTTCACTTGCTGACAATTCGGACATCTAGCCATAAAGTCCGTCACACCCCCTTTCATACCATTCCACCAATAAATCTCTTTGAGATCATGATACATCTTCATAGATCCTCTGCCATTACCCTTTCCCGAAGATCATCCACGTCCGGAACACATAGTCTCCCTTGGCACCGCAAAACATCGTCATCATTGCCGAGTGAAAATGCTGTAGTCTTAAGATTCAGAATTGCCTCTCTCAACTGTACCAATGCTGGATCTCTGAATTGCTTTTCCTTGATTTTCGTTACAAGTGAAGATTCTACTCCATTACGCACCACGACATCCCCTCCGTTTGAGGTCGAAAGGCAGACCCCCAGACTAGCCAACTGATAAACCTCCCGAGCCAAAGGCCTCTAACCTACTTCCCAATGAACTAAGCTACCCATGGATTTTCGACTAAGATCGTCGGCTACCACATTCGCCTTTCCTGTATGGTACAAAATATTTATATCATAATCCTTGAGCAATTCTAACCACCTCCGCTACCTTAAGTTCAACTCCTTTTGTTTGAATAAATATTGAAGGCTTTTGTGGTCTGTGAACATGTCCACATGGACCCCATAAAGATAATGTCGTCAAATCTTTAATGCAAACACAACCGCTGCGAGCTTTAAATCATGCGTCGGATAATTATTCTCGTGATTCTTGAGTTGCCTAGAAGCATACGCTATAACCTTCCCGCACTGCATCAACACACACCCAAAACCAACCCTTGAAGCATCACAATAAACCACAAATCCCTCTATACCCTCTGGAAAGGTCAACACCGGCAACGTAGTCAATCTCAATTACAATTCTTGAAAACTCTTTTCACAAGCATCGGACCACTGGAACTTAACTGCCTTCTGCGTCAGCTTAGTCAATGGGGAGGTGAGGGTAGAGAATCCCTCCACAAATCTTCGATAATACCCAGCTAGACCCAAGAAACGGCGAATCTCTGTAGGGGTCGTTGGCCTAGGCCAATACTTTACCACTGCAATCTTTTAAGGATCAACCTGAATCCCTTCCCTGGAAACAACATGGCCCAAAAAGGTGACTGATTCTAGCCAAAACTCACATTTTGAAAACTTTGCATACAACTGGTGCTGATGAAGAGTCTGCAGAACTGCCTTGAGTTGAGTAACATGATCTTCCTGACTTCGCGAATAAACAAGCATAGCGTCAATGAAGACAATCACACAGGAGTCAAGAAACAATTTGAAAACCCGATTCATAAGATCCATAAAAGCTGCTGGGGCGTTGGTTATCCCAAAAGACATTACCAGAAATTCAAAGTGCCCATATCGAGTCCGGAAGGCAGTCTTCGAAATATCCTGCTCCTTGATCTTTAACTGGTGATACCCGGACCGCAAATCAATCTTTGAAAAGAACTTAGCACCTTGCAACTGGTCGAACAAATCATCTATTTGAGGCAATGGGTATTTGTTTTTTATAGTGACCTTGTTGAGCTGCCGATAATCAATACACATCCAAAGCGATCCGTCTTTTTTCTAACAAAAAGAACCGGTGCGCCCCAAGGCGACACACTTGGCCGAATGAAACCTTTTTCTAATAGATCTTTCAATTGTTCTTTTAACTCTCTCAATTCTGTTGGCGCCATTCGGTACGGTGGAATAGATATTTGTTGCGTATCTTGCAATAAATCAATCCTGAAATCGATCTCTCTAGCTGGTGAAATCCCAGGAAGCTCGTCCGGAAATACTTCAAGAAATTCATTCACAACAGGCACAGATTCAGGAGCAGGCACCTCTAAAGTGGTGTGTGCAACCCGGATCAAATGGTAGATGCATCCTTTTCTGATCATCTTAGAGGCGTTAAGGTAGGAAATAACCCTACCTCTTGGCACAACATTATTCCCCTCCCACTCGATAACTGATTCATTAGGAAACTCAAGCCTCATAATCTTGGTTTGGCAGTCGAGTTTAGCAAAGCATGAATAGAGCCAATCCATCCCCATAATTACATCAAACTCTACCATTTCTAACTCAATAAGATCGGCCGTGGTATCCCGACCATGCACCGTGACAACACAATTCCTATAGACTCGCACAGCCGTAATAGAATCACCAACCGGATTCGACACAGAAAACGGCTCGTCAAGCTGTTCGGGTTCTATCCCAAAACTTGAAGCAATAAATGGAGTAACATATGACAAAGAAGACCCGGGATCAATAAGAGCATAAACATCATGTGACTGAACAGTCAGAATACCTGTGACACCATCTGGGGAAGCCTCCGCACTCTAGAAACCACTCAAAGCATAGAACCGGCTAGGTCCCCTTCGACCCCGTGCTCCACCCCTAGCTGTAACGCGCCCTGCTAGAGCTGGAGGGTGTGCTAAAGATGTAGAGCTGAAGAGATCGATGGCTGAGCAGTACCCCTACCCGCGTCCTGACTGGGTGCGCGGTAGTCTCGCTGGATATGGCCTCTCTCTCCACATTTATATCACACCGATATATCCAAGTAACAAGTCTCAGAATAAGACCTCCCACACTTAGGGATTGGGGCCCTTCGCTGTTGCTGGAATCTCCTACCTAAACGACCCGACTCATGGAACCTTCTGCTATCTGAACCTGGTCCAAAGCGACCCCCTGCTGATAATTGTGCCCTGATGATGGGGCACTGGATGAGGACTGAGCATAGGACTGGGATGGCCTTGATGACCCTCTGCCAAGGGCTGATCTCCCACCTGCAACTGAAGTCCCAGGGTTGACCGCTGACCAGGCCCTACTACCACTCTCTCTCTCTATCCTCATCTTCAACTTCCGAGCCTCTGTGGCCTGGGCGAATCCCACAATCTTCCCATAATTCATATCCGAATGCAAGGTAGTTGTAACAGCTTCATTAACAACCAAGGGACCAAGGCCATGAACAAACCTACGAACTCTGGCCTCCATAGTCGGCATCATGTGAATGGCATATTTGGACAGGCGCACGAACTCCATGTGGTACTCCTACACACTCATGTTGCCCTGCTTAAGGACCTAAAACTCTGCAGCACGGGCTGCCATAGTCTCGGTAGGCAAGAAATGATCCCCACGGGAACCCTCCCACATCTCAAACCACGAATACGCTGCTCCCTTTAACCGATAGGAAGCCATCTCAACCCCTTTGTCTCTGCAGTCTTCATAACCCAGAGAGTCTTGTACAGTTAATCTATAAAATCCTTAGGATCTGCCTATGGGTCGGTGCTTGTGAACTCTGGAGGGGATAACCACAGAAAGTGGTTGACTCTGGAACCTGAAGAATCCCCTTGCTCATCAAAGGACGTAGGGGAAACACTTGATCTTTGGGCCTGGGAGGCCACTACCTCGGTCAACATCTGAATAGCTCCCTTGAGGTCCCAATCAGAAATACCGGGACCGGAAGCTGGGACCGAAGAAGGATCAGGAACATCAACGGGAGGGATTTCAGCACCCTCCGCTGGAGTAGGAACAGGAATAGTCTGGCCTGGAGTGGACGAGTCGGGATGATTTGTGGCTGGGGAATCATTTAAACCCGCACCACCAGCTGGAGAATTTGTGGCCACTCCTGGGGTGGCATTGGCCTCTAGGCCGAGTTGAGCTCTCTTCTTGGGTGCCATTTACTGAATATTGGGACAATGCACGAGTTGGATAAAGATGTTATCACCTTCCACTTCATCGCACGATACAGAGTAATAATGAAAGGGTATTTTCCTAAATGTCCATGCAGCCCCCTAATTATAGATGTGGTCAACAACAAACCGATAAGAAGGGCTCTACTAGACACGGCTCCGAGACATCCTAGGACACGTTTAAAACCTGAGGCTCTGATACCAAGTTTGTCACACCCCAAAACCGAGGGACGAAACCAGCGCCTAACCGGGTGATGCCGGTCAAGCGGACCTGGATTGCCTTTCCTACCCAACGCATCACCCCGTGTCTATAATATACAAATTTATAAATGAAATAGCAAATGGAATTAAAGTATGAATTTACAACATAAGTCCACTTTCCTCTTTTAAAGCTTCATCATTTGGTAATCCCAAAATATACAACTAAGCACAATATTTCAAACACGGGACCACGATTACGAATAGTTATAACTATTACCCAATTATATACAACCCACACAGTGTCTATGGAGCCTCTAAATGTACGGAGAAGAGTATACATACTTGCCGGAAACAAAGCCCCAACTATACCTCTTACAACATAAGCAAAAGAGAATGATATAGACTACACACGGCCCCGAGAGGAAGTGGGGCTCACCGGATCTGCTGAAGGTATGAAGGGGAAACACCACTATCGGCGGTCTGAGCTACCTACTGTGGAACTACCTACATCCATTTAAAATATGTAGCGCCCCCGGAAAAAGGGACATTAGTACCGTTGAATATTACTAGTATGTATGAACAAAGTTTATTCCAAGTAGAATCAAACAGCACACAGTTGGAAGACAGTCAGGGTAACCACATAAGTACCACACTGATATACAGAGAGTTACAAATGATGATTTCCACAGTTACTCATTTAAATTATTCATCTGTTGCGGTTCGCAACCCGATCCCACCGTACATTCACATTTCACCCTTATTACCTCTCCAACCTTGTTACTTCGTGTTGCGGCGCACAACCCGATCCCACCGTACATTCACTTTTCACCATTATTACCTCTCCACCCTTATTACTTCGTGTTGCGGCGCGTAACCCGATCCCACCGTACGTTCCCATTTCATAGCAACAATAAACATCAATTATATGAAGTCAAGTCACAATAATCCTTACCAAACAGTAATTCACATATGGTGTTGCCATTATTATTTAACTCAATTAAATCAATCCACAGTTTCTTTTCGTCATTTGCCACACTCGGCCCTTAGCAATTAGATACCTTCCCACATTAGAGTAGGTTAACATTCTTTCATTAGTAGCACCTACTGCTATATTGACATATTCGTACATTTAACGAACCTTACACATGATAGGATAAGCACAAAGAATCACTCTTCACAATCGCAACTAGCATGGTAATCGACTAAGAAAAATCAGAGAATGAAATCTTACACATCGACACTGCAGGACAATCAATTCATATATGCTCAAGCAAGAATTTCATATCGTGTGCTCAGACACCAACAAGGTGACTCTACAAAGATTAAAGTTAGCCATACATACCTTGAATTGGAATTCCCCTTTAATTTTCTACCACAATTCATCGGACCTTCTAGCACCTTCAATCTAGTTCACAATGTGGCATAATTGAACTTTGAATTAGGAATAATGATCATTTCTTGAACTCACTTGAGCATTCTATCAAGCACTAGGTGTTCCTTAAGATTAAATGGCCTCTTTTTAGTGAAATATTACTCTAACCCATTTCCTTTTACTAGGTTGCGACTAGTTAGTTACAAGTATGCAAGGCTCCTACCCCCACCATCATGAACTCACCTAACCATGTTTCATTTTAAACAAATATGGAAATTAAGGTTGGTGGGGTAGAAGCTTACCTCTTGTAGTGAAGAAAATACTGTCCTACTTGATCAATTCCAGGCTTGAGTAGTGATGGAGGAACAAATTTGATGAAGTTGGAACTCTCTCTCTCTAGAACCCACTCTCTCCTCTCTCTAATTTATCAAAAAATAAGGTTAAAATTAAAGGGGTAAGTGTTTTAATAAACTGGGGGTCGGGTATAAAATTAAAATTTTAACAGTCGCGAAGCAAAAATGCGGTCAGGAATGCGATCGCATTCATGCTATGCGGTCCGCATTGCTGTCGCATAAATGGCCCTCAATTGGGAAACAAAGAAAAGCATACTGCCCAGGTATGCGACCACTATGCGGTCCGCATACCTATTATGCGATCGCATAACTCATTCCGCAAAAATCAAGGTGCAAGAATGCGAAGACTATGCGGCGGCCCGCATTCGAGAAATGCGATCGCATTCTTGGTTGCATAGTTGTCCCCAAAATGGATAGCAAACTGTCCAAGTATGTTACCATTATGCGGTCCGCATACCTGATCTGCGATCGCATAGTGGACCGCAGACCTGCGCAAATCTGGAAAATTATATCTTTTAAATCCCGGGGTACTTTTTACTCAAAAGGGTCCGTTTTAAGAATTTCTACAGTTATAACAATACGGGGACCTATTTGGGAGTTATTTTAAGCCATGAAATTTTACGGGTCTTTACAACAAACCTATTCCAACTTCTGGAATTCCATTCCGACCCCGATATCAAACTTTTCACTGCCGATCAAAAATCGCCAAAAATCCAATTTCGCCAATTCAAGCCTAATTCTACCATGGACCTCCGATCCTATGTCCCAAATCACCTAACAAAGCTATCTGAACCATAAAAACCACATTCCGAGATCATTTACTTATAAGTCAACTTTCGGTTGACTCTTCCCAGTAATTAACCAACTTAGGAGACTAATTGTCTCATTTCTTTCCACAATCGCTCCGAACCTAGGCCAACTAACCTAACACAACATAAAAGAGTTGAACCATACAAAATGAAGCAGAATGGGGGGGGGGGGGAAACAGGGCTAAACTCTTAGAAAGACTGATCGCGTCGTTACATTCTCCCCCACTTAAACAAACGTTCGTCCTCGAACGTGCCAAGAGTTGTTCCAAAACCCATCAAATCGACGAATAACCTTATCACGTACATACCCGGGGTGTTCCCACGTCACCCTACCCCATATACATCTGATAACACATAATAACTAAAATTCCTTCATCCAGCCTAGCCCATAAGCCTTAGAATCAAATTTCTACATCTGATAGTTCTATAAGATCAGGATCTCGTATCCACACACTGTATAAGTCTGGACAAGCTGAATCAAACCATAGTCATACCCCAAGTTGAAATCACATGACATACCACATAACTCAAACTCTCATAGCGATAGTTTCTAATCACAGCAGATGATCAAGTAACCCAAATGCTGGTAATATCCCTACTATCAAACAGAGACCCATTCTAACACCTTCATATACTGCCAACGATGAAAGAGCATGCAAAAACCCATAATCATTCTTCATATCAACAAATGATGGAACTCCCTCTCTTCGATCGGAAATATAGCAAAATCTCTAAGCCGATCAGCATCAATATCCTCCCAATATACCGCAACAAGATTCAGAAGTACCCATCCTTGGTCCAACAACCCCATGTCATCTACCACAACCACTCTAGCGACATGACGTATCAATATAGCTTAAAGCCACAACCTGTGCAGATCGTGCACTAATAGAAAACATTCCAAATGTGCCCAGACATGAAAAATGACATCCAACAAGAGAACCGTCCCCCAAGATCAACGGGTATCACCACAACACAATGCTAATAAATCCTTACACACCGCATAACCAAAACACACGAATTCAACACACAAGAATCATATCTCAACATAACTTCGCCGCAATGCGCGACCCCATTCAAGCATTGCTCCCTATTATATACCTCGCTCTGCCTTGCTCCAAAATCAACAACCACGTGAAACCCGACATCAAGTACTCAAAGTGCATTACCATAACCACGGAGAATCGGATGATACCATGCCACACGAACCCAAAAGAATATAACCAGTACGTCTCAATCATGCAATACCTAATTACTTACCTTATTCAAATCCCGCTAAAAGACCACAATAGAACCACACCATGTGTGCCTAAAACCAATGAATCGAAGCTCCCCGTAGCAGGGGAAAGTAACTCATAAATCATCCCAGAACACAGATAATCCTAACAACCACTAACTAGCATGCCCCTCACAATAGCACTACGGAGCCAATCAATCCGACTCGGTGCAAAACACCAATCCCCACTGGGCCTACTAAGGAGCCCCAAATCAATATGGTCATGCACAATAGACAGATGACCCTCCGAAGGTCCAAGATGCCTGAACCATAACACACACTAACATCTTACTAGCTTTGCTCGTATCTTCACAGTCCATAACCACAAAATAACTTGTTTATGAAAACTCTCAGTCTCGAAGTCTATGAAGCGCACGAATCACCATATCTGATCCCAACTCCACTGTTCGAATATCTAAAACACCTCTAATACTCAATCATTCCACGAGGGATACCCCAATAATTCTTCTGTGCCACTAAGCAAACTTGAATATCAGTAGTCGATCCAACAAGAGAGCGTCGCAATACCAATGAAGCACCCTTAACTCAAACACATGCCCTTCCTGAAATGTATACCCTCATCAAGCCACACCAACTAGTGATATCATTTACCTAGTCATCTGAAACTGCCCATGCTGCTTAAGAATTTATGACCTTCCTTCCAGAACTAAACTGTGACCTCACACATGTAAATCTCAACCCTACATAACATACCGCATATACCATGCCACCCTATGATAAATATGATAACTTCACAATCCATTCCGAGCCACAAGAAACTACGTACTCAACTAGCCAAGAACTTTCCATTTGATCCCATCTAGAAGCAAAATCACTATACATCACATGCTCCTCACGCCAGTAGAAAATATACATCTCTAAACGTGGTAGAAACCATCAAGACTCTCCGAATCCCATTTGTACGACACTAAGTCGTCAGGACTGAATCCTTCTAACCTAACCAAGCTACGCAGGTCACAAAAACCCAAGAGCATTGCCAAGAAACACCTGTAAAAATACATTACTTCATAAACACCCAAAGAACTAATCATATCCCTTACCATGCCGATCCGGCCTGCTACCAAGATGTCCTACTTATCCAAGTTCCTTCTGACTTACATTCGAATTGATACTTCTCCTTTCCATAATACCGCAATTCTCAACCCAGCCTCACCATACGAGACTCAAGCATAAAACCATACCATCTAAGGCTCATAAGCCACTGAATACTCTCTCAAATATTCCCAAAAGAACCACATTCAAAATACTTACCCTGAAGAGACTTCCTGCAAATCTAAATCCATTACCTTCACCTTCCTGATACTGATATGTAGAATCCATGATAATGTAAAAATGCCACAAAACTTGACACCCTCCAACGTAAATCTCAGTTTCTAGCCAAATACACATTTGAAGATTCCCGATTGTTACATATAACCTTGAAGCATCAAAAGAATTCTCGAGAGCCATCCACTCTACGCAAATCTCAATTAAACTGATCAAACAGACCGAACGACCTGGCCTCATTTGCACACCAACATACTAAGAAGTAATCCACACTCCGAAGCAACCAAGCAAATTCCTACTCTGCACACACTACACCCTTTACAGTTACAACTCAATCATTCAATAAAACCCATTTACCCATAGAGTACATTACAACATGTATCCAAAAATTTCCATTACTCGAGTCATCCCCGATCTCAGCCCCTGTAAGCCACAACTGATTCACCAGTATACCTAAAACTGAAATTGATACGACACTTAGCCGCGCAATCAACTTATCAATATCAAACTCCCCCACTTGGCTCAAAGCCATAGATCTAGGCAACCAGTAACTCACAATGCACATATGCTATCATCGCCACAATATCGCAGTGAGATTCAACTAAATCCTTCATAAGCTAATATAACACCAACTATCTAATGTCTCAAATCATCTGCAAATCACGCATTCACCATTTTAATAGTCATGCCAACTTCCATAGGCGATCTAAACTCAAATTACAACATATATCATTTACTGGTAAGGGAGGACTCGCTACAAAACCACATAAGGATCACACAACCTCAGGACACTCGCGGGAGATAACCCCACCTGCTTAGCCTCAAACTGATATCTCTCTATACCCTTCCAAAAATCATAGCTATTACAGAATCACTTTACCGTCTTGCATTTAAACACAACCAACGCATACCCTCGAGGCACCAATACACAGTACAAGAACCTGAAGCTGATGGAAAAACTAACGCTGGAGTTGTGTTCAAAGAAATATTGAGCTTCTAGAAGCGCTCTCCAAACTTGTCTGACCACCTGGGTACCCTCACTGGACACCACGTGCCCCCAGAATGCTACTAAAATGAGCATAAATTCACACTTGGAAAACTTTTCATAAAGCTTATCCTCCCTAAATCTCTATAACACCATCCTCAAATGATGAGTGTGCTCCTCCTGGCTACGTGGGTACGCCAGAATGTCATCAATGAATACAATAACGAAGGAGCACAAATACGGCTGGAATACACCGTTAATCAAATACATGAATGCTACTAGGGCATTGGTCAGCCCAACAGACATCACCAGGAACTCAGGACACAACATGAAGATCCACTTCACTCCCCAATTAGACTACATGAGTGGTCCTTCAATACACTCAAAACTCGAGGTCATATGCCAACTCAAGATAGAAGTCGAATACTCAGTAGTTGTTGCTACATCTCCAGCTAATTCTTTTTGTCACAAACAAACAATCTGAACACATCTCGCCATCAAATAACATTTACCACATAGTCATCTAGTCACAAAGTCCCATCAACAAGGACACAACGAACATATAAGTCCCCAAACGCACGTGCTCACACGATCGAAATCCTAGCACTCAAGCCACAGACAAATCCCGACCTCAAGTCCTCCAGACTAGCCTATTATCAACATGATAAAATCACATCTCACATCTCACACCTCACCCATGGAAATCACAAGTCATCGATGCACATCTAATACCGAGCGCTCACGTGCACATTCGAATACATGAAAGGAATTCAAAGAGTTACGCTTTTGGATGAATAAATAGATTCGCACGACAAGAATTCAAGAATGTGAGATTTTTCCCAAAGGTTCCGCAGCCTCTCGAAGATAAGCACGGACGTCTCCGTACCGATCTGCAAGACTCTGCTAAACCTGCTCATGACTTGAGTCCTATGTAACCTAGGTTCTGATACAAACTTGTCACGGCCCCAAAACCACCCTGGCCATGATGGCGCCTACCGTGATACTAGGCTAGTCAATTCAGTACTTATAGCATAACGAAAACCTTTCATTTAAAACATTACTAATCCAAAATTTCATAAAGAATTTCCTTTTAAGCATGTCAACACAAGCAAGAATATACTAAACATTAAATACAGTCCAAAATCCCAGAGTCACTAGTCATGAGCAACTAAAAGAAAATACAAATCTGATATTGTCCCCTTAATACAAGGTAAGTCTGAGAACATAAATGCTAAATAAATAGTAAGGAGAAAGTCAAGGTTACGGACGCCATGAAACTACCTCGAAAATCTTCGGTATGCTCCAAAAAGGGAGAGATCAACTCTCACTCTTCCGTGACACCTGAATCTGCACACAAGGTGCAGGGAGTAACATGAGTACGCCAACTCAGTAAGTAGAAAATATAACTAAAGACTGAGTGCAGTGACGAGCATTTAAAATCATATAAATCTCATTACATAAAAACCTCGGTGGAAATGATCAAGATCAAAACAGTAATTAAATTTCGAACATCTCTTAAAGCTCCAGTTTCAATGAAAGTTGTATAAAACATTTTTTTGACATTTTCAATAGAGGCTCAGTATAAAAGAAGAGTGAAATAATAGTTTCATAAACAAGCCCCTCGGGCGGAGTATCACTCATATATATAGACCCTCGGGCAAGCCTCTCAGTCACTCAGCACTCATCAACCAACACTCACACTCAACACTCGCTCCATAGATTTACTTTATCTTTTGTAATTCATTCATTAACTTTGGTTTGTAATAATTTCTGTAATAACAATTCTGGGGTATTTAGTAAAATTGGGAAGGGTTTCTTATTTTCATTTGCAAAGTCGGGTAGAAATCCTGCCTATAGGGTCTCTATTTGTGCTATTGGTTATGCTTATAAGTTCCATATTATGTTGTTGAAATTGTATAGGTTCTATATTGTGTTTACATGCTAGAAATCCTGCTTATAGGACTAACACTGTGATCTGTTAGAAATCCAACCTTTAAGTGTATCAATTTACCCAGTAATTGTGTGTTAGCGACCATGCCTATAGGATCAATACTTGGCTTAATTGTTTTCTATCCCAATATATGTAAATTCCTGCTTATACAGTGTCTAATGGTAGAAAACATGCCTATAGGATTAAAATCAGTTCAATTCTAGAAATCATGCCTATAGGGTAAAAAAAACAGCACACTTGTAGAAATCATGCCTATAGAATTAAAATCAGTTCAATTCTAGAAATCATGCATACAGGGTTAAAAGTAGTCCACTTGTAGAAATCACGCCTATAGGTTTAAAATCAGTTCAATTATAGAAATCATGCCCATAGGATTCTATTAATTAACTCTGAATACGCTTATTCGATTATCATTGTCAATCACCTAGACAACATGCCTATAGGATTAAATAAATAGTTCAGGAGATATTCTTATGATTTGTTGTTATTCACTATTGTGTGAAATGCCCAGATACTGCACTAAGCTAAAATCAGTAGGCAAATATACATGTAGGTCCCAATACTCGCGTTAAGAAACTGATCCTATATACGACTTCCTGCTTGTTCAACATCACATAGATATCCTGCCTATAGGACCCTACGATTAATAAAACCTGCTAAATTAGTTGTGTGCATTTTCTGTTTATATGTGGAGGCTAATTTGAGCCCAAATCTGTCTCTATTTGAAACTCCTAATTGTTTTGCATGCCGCTTAGTATTTTTAATTTTGAGCAACTTAGGTCAAGTCTAGAACCATCCAAAATAGAGGTCCCAATGCCTCCGGGACCATAGGTAAAGGACGTGTAATACACGCATAGGACACGAGTTAGAATTGATTAGAGCGCTTTAGGTAAAAACCCAAATCGGGTAGCAGTAGATGATAATATGTGCCCGCTGAATAATATGAGTAACACCTCCATCTTGGGGGAGTTATGAAGTATTATTTATGTTGCACGGGGTGATCCTATAAGCTAAAAAATTTAGGACCCCCCATCCCTGTTAAATAGTTTCTTCGCTTTCTTAGACTAATTTTCATAATTTAAGTTCGGTCGGGAACCACCGTTGTGGACCTCGAAGGGTTCGTAACACCTTCCCCTCAAGGTAATTTGAGCCCTTACCTGATCTCTGGTGATGCAAACTGGTATAATCTGAGTTATTTGCTAAAGGTGACCTAACGTACCTTAATCTGTTAGGTGGCGACTCTAACAACCAATTCCTTTTCTCTTCTCTCAAAAGGAGTTGTCAAATGTCAAAACCCAATTTCGTGAGAAAAAGGGGAAGCGACAACAGTTATCAACCAAATTTTCCAAGCAAGTGTGTGATCTTAATACAAGCACATAGCTGAATCAAACACATTGTACTTAATTATCTACATCTAATTACGATTTTTCTAGCCAATCACATGGATTCAACTTAGTTGGAAGAGTTGATTAGTCCTAGTTATAGTCTGTTTCTTTAAAAGTGATCCCTACTCAGAGCTTTAGTAAAAATATCAGCAATTTGATCTTCAATTTTACAAAAGTTAATTGAGATATTCCCCTTCTCAACATTGTCTCTAAGAAAGTGATGTTTAATTTCAATATGCTTGGTTTATTTGTGCTGACATGGATTTTCAGCAATGTTTATGCCATTGGTGTTATCATAGAAAATGGGAACACAATCAACAATTAAACCATAGTCCCTTAGTTGTTATCTTATCCATAGAAACTGAGCACATCATGATGTTGGTTCCACATATTCAGCCCCAGTTGTAGATAAGGCCACTCAGTTTTGCTTCCTGGTTTCTCAAGACACCAGACAAGATCCTAGAAAATGAGTTGTTCCTGAAGTATTTTTCATGTCAACATGAAAACCTGCATAGTCAGCATCAACATAACAACCTAGATCAAAGTTATTGTCACGACCCAAAATTCGTACGGTCGTGATGGCGCCGGACACCATTGTCAGGCAAGCCAATAACTAATAGTTAAGTTAAATTCCCATTTTAATATTTGGAAATCGTTACATAATAACAACCGAATAAAAATCCGCTAAGAAAATTTGATAGATTAAACATCATTTTGAAATAAGAAAAATCTTTCCAAAAACATCCCAGAACCCGGTGTCACAAGTGCATTAACGCACTTCTAGGAATTTGTACAAATACTACCATGCATGTCCGAAATACAAGTTGGACAAGGAGTTTAAAATAAAAATAAATACAACACGAGGGGAAGACTCTGCCGGGTGCGGGTCATCTCCGGGTGATGCAGCTCGTCTAAGTCTCCAAGTCAACCACAATGTTGTGAGGGTACCTGTGCAATAAAAATGCACAACAAGTGTATTATGAGTACGAAAATAACGTGTACTCAGTAAGTATCCCGCCTAACCTCAGAGAGGTAGTGACGAGAGGTCGAATTAGACACTTGTTAGAAGTCAATTTAATAAGAATAAAGGAAAACACCGAGCATGAATATCATAGAAGGTTTAACAAGTAATGATAGGAAATATCAACTACTTCTCACATTCCTTTTATAACTTTAAAACCTTTATCATTTCAATTGTAAATCTCATAAAATCCAGGCCAGCAAGCAGTTCAAAGATCACAAGAAGTGCGCAGCAGATATCATGCACAAATAATGCCGAGGGTCGAACGGCATGGACCAACAATAATAAATTGTGCACTGTCGAGGGTCGAACGGCTCAAACCATAGATGCATCTATCTGCCCCGCTCGAGAATCGATCATGCGACGCGATTATACATAAATACAGGGTTATCCTGCTCGCAAATCATACATGCGACTCAGGCACACATATTCACACAATAAGTCCACATTTATCACGAAAGCAGTTACCCATGGAAGTGGTAAAATTATTCTTAAAGGATCACGAAAAAAATAGCATTTAAATCTTTGTTTTGAAACTCATTTCCCAAGTTTAATAATATTCAATAATATAACCGTATCAGGAACACAAACAACCACGGGGGAATCAATTCTCTTTCTAAACGATTATGAAACGTACACTCTAGCCTTCTTAGGAAATAAATGACCAATTCAATAGCAGTACCAATCTAATATTATTGGAAGGATCACATGTACAACACGTAAGGCATGCTAGTGGGTCATAGACTACCCGGACATAAGCATATTAGTAGCTACGCACGTACTTCCGTCACCTCGTGCGTACGTAGCCCCCGCAAATAACAGCAAGTATTCATTTAGTTCACCTATGGGGACAATTCCCCTACAAAGTTAGAAAGGAGACTTACTTCGCTCCGAAATTCCATAATCGACTTCTAAGCCCTTCCGACGACTCCAATATCCAAATAATAATAGAAATTATTATTTTTTAACAATACAAATTATATAAATTCCCATCTCTAATAGTTGTTAACAATACAAATTATATAAATTCCCATCTCCGCTCAAGGAATTGACCAAAATGCCCTCGGTCCCACATGCCCGAATTTTGAAATTTCTTGAAGATAAACTCTACCCGTAGTCTTACTAGCTCAAATATACAACTTACTCTAATTTTCATGTTCAAATTCGTGGTCAAATCGAAAAATACAAATTTCTAGGTTTTCCTCCAAATATCCCAATTTCCTACTAATTTCCATGTCTAAATCCATGTAAGATCACATATTTAACTCAAAAATAGGAAGAAATCACTTACCTAGTGTTTCTAGGTGAAAATGCCTCCTTGAGCTCTCCAAAATTGTCAAACACAAATGAAAGAAATGGGCCAAAACTCGTGTTTAAAACAATCTGCCCAGACTTCATCGAGATTACCTTGCACTGTACAGGTTGTACATCCAATTACAATTTTCTCTTGTTGTATATCCTCTGTTAAAACGCCCATAACTCCTTGTAAACATATCCAAATGACAAACGGTTTGACGATTTAGCAACTAGATTCGAACATCTTTAATTTGATAGGTTGTACACCATATAATTATTTATATATTCCGAAATATGAGCTTCTAAAGTCGGCTCCATGCATCAGAAATTCTGTCGAAACTGCTCTACCAGCCATCTTCAATCGATCATAACTTTCTGATAAAATGTCCAAATCATTAATGGTTTAACATTATGAAAACTAGAATGCAAGGGATAAAACTTTTATGTTTTGGAAATTTTCATAATCCTTATATATTTAGCAATATAAGCTTCCAAATTCAGCTCCGTGATTGCACTAGGTTCTGTCAAAACAGCTTTCTGCAGAAAATTTCAGCAACTCTTTGGTCCGAAATTCATTTTGTTAACCTTCCGAAATCCACATGAGGCCCTCGGAACCTTAACCAATTATACCAACATGTCCCAAAATATGATACGAACTTGATCGAGGCCTCAAATCACATCAAACAACGTTGAAATCATGAATCGCACTCCAATTCAAGCTTTATGAACTTTAAAATTTCAAACTTCTACATCCGATTCCCAAACCTATCAAATCGTCCGATTGACCCCAAATTTTGCACACAAGTCATATTCGACCTTACGGACCTGTTCCAACTTTCGAAATTGGAATCCAACCCCGATATCAAAATGTCAAACTCTCGGTCAAACTTCTCAAAAACCTTCAAATTTCTATCTTCAGCCAAATGACTTCAAAATGACCTACGGACATCCTAATTCACTTCCGATCGCACTCCCAACTCCTGAATCACCATACGAAGCTATTCCCAGACTCGGAATCCCAAACAGACATCTATAACACTGAAATGCCTTTACAGCCCAAATTTATGAAATTCTTCTAAAATGCTATCTTCCATAATATGCGTCGAAACGCTCTCGGGTTATCCAAAGCCCGATCGGGACATACACCCAAGTCTGAAATCATCATACGAATCTGCTTGAACCTTCAAATCCTGATTCGGAGGTCGTTTACTCAAAATTCTAATCTTAGTTGATTCTTCCGACTTAAGGCTTTCGAATTGAGAATTTACTTCCTAAATTGAATCCAAACGTCCTGAAATTTAGTTCCGACCACACCTACAAGTCATAATACTTGCAATAAAGCTGCTCATAACCTCAAACTGCTAAACGACATGCTAGAGATCAAAACGACCGGTCGGGTCGTTACATTCTCTCCCACTTAAACATATGTTCGTCCTCGAACGTGCCAAGAACTGCTCTGGAGTTATCTGAAATCACTCTTTAACACCTCGTGCACCTGCCCGTGCTACCACAACCCAGTTGAGCACATTCGCTTGATCAAATCTGAAGATATCCTCTTTTATCCATACAATAAGCTCAGAACCCAGTTCCAACACTTGAAATTCTCTGCCAGGCCTGTTTGTAATATATGAACACCGTACCAACTACCACACGAGGTACCAGAACATGACTGCGTACCTTTGCTGAATCAGCACCATGCACCGCATAATTTATCATCTAGCCACCATGACATTCCCTGAACCTTAACATCCAAAATTCTACGAATCTGATGCTCCCAATGCACCTTATAATATACATACATACATCCTGATATAATGCCGACGATACCGCCACAACGGAGGAGATGTCTAGAAATTCCTAACCAGCTGAAGAGTTAACCAAACATTGAATCTCTCTTCTTGACTCAGATCCTCATCTCATTACGAAACAAATAAGGGTAATTGTCCTTTAATATATTTCACATAACCTTATCGCACTGATCCCTGATCCAATAATCTCGTCTCACCCAGTATGAACTGTTCACACACAAATCATCCCAGACATGACCAACAATCTCACACGATGCCACAATGCGCTAATAGGCCACACCTCGAACATGATACATAAAGAAATGACTCAGGAAGGGACTACTCAACTCATGCAAATAATACGAACTTTCCTTAGAATACATGCAATAAAACACAGGAAAACAGATATAGGGACCTAGACTCAACATCACACTGATGCGGCGTGCAACCTGATTCAAATAGCATACCCGTGGAGGCGTGCCACCCGATCCTATCATGAAACTCATATAAGGAAATACACACGGAACTGAATTGCTCACTATTACCAATTACTGAATATCGGTCACAAGCACGCTAAGTGAATATACCACCCTAGGGATACTGATTGAGCCATATGCTACAAAACTTAAGCACAACTGAGATCCGATATATATACTCTAGATCTCAAGAGCTCTCCTTCTCACATACATCATTATTACACGGAAACTCAGCACATAATAATTTATCAAGCCGTTCCACAACTCGCACGGCACAATCATAATATTACATGAAATTGACAAAGACGAAAAAACATCTTGTGTTCGAACATCCCTCCTTGAGGAGCGCTATACTGAAATGAACACATCTGACTCGCATGAAGCCCATTGTTCTGTTTAAATCCATTCACACACTTCAAGCCGATTTTGCTCGCACTGAACTAGGCTGTTAGCCTTACTGGGTCCATAATAACCCACGTCTTCCCATAACACACAAGAACCACCATCATAGCCGGGACTACACCCCACAATCTACAACAAAGATGAACTGAACACCTTCCAAGCATAAACTCTCAAATAAGCAATATTACAATTCTTTATACTTGGTCTAAATCTTCAATCAATCAGGTGATTACACGTCACACTTATACAATCTTCCTATGGTCACGCTCCCACGACCTTCCACACAAGGTAACAAGTCTACACATCCATACTACTGACTATGCTAACGCTGTAAAACAAATCAAGAACCCAAAACAGGATACAAAGCCTCTTTCACCAAACACCGATCTCAGATGAAGCTGAAGTCATCACCAGCTTACCTTACACATTCATATCCCTTTTTCCCCTTGCTCACCCGAGCTCATGAAATCCTTGTCAACACCGAACCAAAACCCCGATCCTTACTTCCCCTTGCACCTAACATGCCGGTATGGAATGGCATAGGATTTCCATCATAACTCCTGAACCGCTAATATGGGAAACACTTCATCACATAGAAACCTTTTACTTACCTCAATTCAAGGGAACCATAACAACACACGTGTAAATTCTCAAAATCACAAAACAGGCAAATCCGCTAGGAGTAGTCTATACCACCATAATCCTTCCTGGATCCGCCTACACCTGACATGACATAATACTTGAATGCTTCCAAATAAAATCCATTACGGAGACCAACAAGCGTCGCACGTACTGGCACAAACTACACACATAACTTAATCACACTGAAAGGAACTGATCACTGCCGTAAGTGCGCCATTTCAACCATGGCTAACCACTCTATCTTCTTTTAATCATCTTCAATTGCCTCAGGAATAATAGTAACTTACTTCAACTCATAGCAACTCAACCCTCACTCATATCGAGTTACCTTGATTCACGAGATCATGCTGCCTAAATCCCGCAACCTGTCTTATATCCTCCTGATAATCTTTCTACAACCCAAAGTTTATTTCTCACTCCAATACTGTCCTGCATGCTGAAAATAACATAGAACACTCCTAAAACCTAACCATGGTCCAATAGGGCCAACTTTTGCAAATATTAACCAAATTCCATGCACAATTACCATTTTTACTCCTTTCCCCTTAATTGAAATAACTTGCCAATACGCTAATAATTCGCAACCCCATGAGATTATATTCCTGCAACCCCATCACAAGCGGTGGTACTCTCCCACTTAGCCTGAAGCTACTCCTTGCATCATTCTGGACCCCACCGAAATCCTCTCTCCTTTGCGAAATGATCTTTCTCAACAAATCTGTCAATTTCTTCTAAGTCCACCTATTAGCATCCCATGAATACTTAAATTCTTTAGCATCATTCACATATTAGGCCTCCTACCGGATAGCCACTAGAATCCCTCGCAGACACTTGCCAACCACACAACCGCTAATCTACTCACAGGAGATAACCCACATGTGGAAATCATCAACTGACACCTTCCAATGACGATGTACTGCACACTCTCTACAACATCAATACCCCATCCTAAGCCCGTTCTCATTCACCGACTCTTCCAGTCCATCCGCTCCTCATGGACATCTACTAAATGCGCTACAATATCTTCAGATTCACCGCCATATTGCATCCTTCTTCATCCCTAGCAACTTCTCTCTATTATATCCAACCTTCGCCGAAATAACCACATTTCAATTTAAGCCCGCAAACCCAATCACAGTCCACGAAAATCCTCAAACCACTCCAAACATCTCCTCAAGATAGGCAGCTATCTTTCCACTGAACTCATATGCTACACTGCCACTTTCCCACTTTAGTTAAACGCATTCCTTTAAGCAACTACCCGACTTCCGTCTCTCATGCCTGGAATTTTAGAGATTTAGCCGCCCCCTGACACTTCTCACATGTCTTCCTTCATCGCATGCTTCTAAATTGCGGCCTCAATTCAATATCATTCCTTGCAACACCTAAACCAACAGATCACCATAATTTCGACTCCCCGAAGATCATCTTTCTCGAGCTGCCTTCATTAGAAATACTCATTCAATACTTGAACCACCGCACACCACGGTCTATGATAGCCGCTTCTTCAATACCACTTCACAACACTATGACCCAATGCAACCGAAGAACCATAACACCGGCGAACTTAACACATTCTATTCGATCAAAGAAGACGATATCACATCACAGGTGAATACTCCCCTCTCTTGATAACACCAAGTCTTATCACTTTATCCCCCAGACTGGAACATTTATAGTCCAATCGCCCTTCCTCTGCCGGAACTAAAATACTGAAATCTCAAAATTACGCTCTGAGAAGACCTAACTTCAAGTAATTCATTACCCCGACATATGGGCAAGTATTATACCATCATATCAACACCGCGCGATAACCAATCGAAAACATCGTCACTACCTGAGCATAGCCTCAAGGCTCTCAGAAACACAACTACTGAGCTGAAAAAACATATTATCCTTCTGCAGGGCAACAACAATTGCCCCAACCAATTGTGCATGGAAAATATCTCGCACTATATCCGTAGCACCATTTCAATTCCTAAAATTCCTTATTCATAGCAAGCGCTTCGCGACGCGTAAGATTGAGTAGGAATAAAGATAGGCATAAGCCTCGGAGGAATCAAATCGCACGATGAGGAATCAAGAAGGGAAGTACTCCTAACAGCCCTGTAGCCTCTCAAAGATAAGTACAGATTTCTCCGTATCGATCCACAAGACTCTACTAGACTTGCTCATGACTCGTGAAACCTAAGGGAACCTACCGCTTTGATACCATGTTGTCACGACCCAAAATCCGTAAGGTGGTGATGGCACCGGACACCATTGTCAGGCAAGCCAATGATTAATAGTTAAGTTAAATTCCCGTTTTAATATTTGGAAATCGTTACATAATAACAACCGAATAAAAATCCGCTAAGCAAATTTGATAGATTAAACATCCATTATGAAATAAAAAAAAATTTCCAAACACATCCCAAAACCCGGTGTCACAACTGCATGAGCGAACTTCTAGGAATTTGTCAAATACTACCATGCCTTCCGAAATACAAGTTGGACAAGGACTGTAAAATAAAAATTAATACAACACGAGGGGAAGACTCTACCGGCTACGGGTCATCTCCGGGTGATGCAGCTCGTCTAAGTCTCCAAGTCAACTACAATGCTGTGAGGGTACCTATGCAATAAAAATAGACAAAAAGTGTAGCATGAGTACGAAAATAACGTGTACTCAGTAAGTATCCCGCCTAATCTCAGAGAGGTAGTGACGAGAGGTCGAATTAAACACTTGCTAGAAGACAATTTAATAAGAATAAAAGAAAACACTGAGCATGAATATCATAGAAGGTTTAACAAGTAATGATACGAAACATCAACTACTTCTCACATTCCTCTATCAACTTTAAAACCTTTATCATTTCAGTTGCAAATCTCATCAAATCCAAGCCAGCAAGCAGTTCAAAGATCACAAGAAGTACGCAGCAAATATCATGCGCAAACAATGCCGAGGGTCGAACGGCGCGGACCAATAATAATAAACTGTGCATTGCCGAGGGTCGAACGGCTCGGACAACAGATGCATCTATCTGCGCCGCTCACGAAACGATCATGCAACGCGGCTATACATAAATACAGGGTTATCCTGCTCACGAATCATACATGCGACTCAGGAACCCATAGCTACACATATTCACACAATAAGTCCACATTTATCACGAAAGCAGTTACCCATGGAAGTGGTAAAATTCTTCTTAAAGGATCACGAAAAAAATAGCATTTAAATCTTTGTTTTGAAACCCATTTGCCAAGTTTAATAATATTCTATAATATAACTGTATCAGGAACAAAATCAACCACGGAGGAATCAATACTCTTTTTAAACGATTAAGAAATGTACACTCTAGCCTTCTTAGGAATTAAATTACCAATTCAATAGAAGTATCAGTCTAATATTATTGGAAGAATCACATGTACAACACGCAAGGCATGCTAGTGGGTCCTAGACTACCCGTACATAAGCATATTAGTAGCTACGCACGAGCTCCCATCACCTCGTGCGTACGTAGACCCCGCAAATAATAGCATGTATTTACTTAGTTCACCTATGGGGACAATTCCCCCTCACAAAGTTAGAAAGGAGACATACCTCGCTCCCAAATTCCATAACCGGTTTCCAAGCCCTTCCGACGACTCCAATGGATGCACAACGCCTCAAAACCAATGAAATTATCTCTAATATTTGTTAAAAATATAAATTATATGAATTCCCATCTCCGCTCAAGAAATTGACCAAAATGCCTTCGGGCCCACGTGCTCGGATTCTGAAATTTCTCGAAGATAAACTTTACTCATAGTCTTACTAGCTCAAATATACAATTTACTCTAATTTCTATGCTCAAATTTGTGGTAAAATCCAAAAATACAAATTTCTAGGTTTTCCTCCAAAAATCTCAATTTTCTACTAATTTCCATGTCTTAATCCATGTAAGATCACATATTTAAATCAAAAATAGGAATAAATCACTTACCTTGCCTGGTGAAAATCCCTCCTTGAGCTCTCCAAAATCGTCCAAACCCATTGAAAGAAATGAAAGAAATGAAAGAAATGGGCCAAAACTCGTGTTTAAAACAATCTGCCCAAGCTTCATCGAGTTTTACCTTGCGCTGTGCAGGTTGCACATCCTATTACAATTTTCCCTTGATGTACACCTTCTGTTAAAACGCACATAACTCCTTGTAGAAATATCCAAATGATAAACGGTTTAAATATTTAGAAACTAAAGTCGAAGCTCATTTATTTGATAGGTTATACACCATATAAATCTTTATATATTCCGAGATATGAGCTTCTAAAGTCGGCTCCATACATCAGAAAATTCTGTCGAAACTGCTCTACCAGCCATCTCTAATCGATCATAACTTTTTGATAAAATCTCCAAATCATGAATGGTTTAACTTTATGGAAACTAGAATGCAAGGACTAAAACTTTTATGTTTTGGAAATTTTCAGAATACTTATATATTTAGCGATATAAGCTTCTAAATTCAGCTCCGCGATTGCACTAGGTTCTGTCAAAACAGCTTTCTGCAAAACATTTCAGCAACTCTTTGGTCCGAAATTTATTCCGTTAACCTTCCGAAATCCACCTGAGGCCCTCGGGACCTTAACCAATTATACCAGCATGTCCCAAAACATGATACGAACTTTCTCGAGGCCTCAAATCAGATCAAACAACGTCAAAATCATGAATCGCACTCCTATTCAAGCTTTATGAACTTTGAAATTTCAAACTTTTACATCCGATGCCGAAACCTATCAAATCACGTCCGATTGACCCCAAATTTTGCACACAATTCATATTCGACCTTATGGACCTGCTCCAACTTTCGGAACTGGAATCTGATATCAAAAAGTCAAACTCTCGGTCAAACTTCTCAAAAACCTTCAAATTTGTATCTTTAGCCAAATGACTTCAAAATGACCTACGGACATCCGAATTCACTTCCGATCATGCTCCCAACTCCAGAATCACCATACAAAGCTATTCCCAGACTTGAAATCCCAAACGGACATCTATAACACTAAAAGGCCTAACAGCCCAAATTCATAAAATTCTTCTAAAATGCTATCTTCCATAATATGCGCTGAAACGCTCCCGGATTATCCAAAGCCCGATCCGGAGATACGCCCAAGTCCAAAATCATCATACGAACTTGCTGGAACCTTCAAATCCTGATTGATAGGTCATTTACTCAAAATTCCAATCTTATTTGATTCTTCCGACTTAAGGATTCTGAATTGAGATTTTTTTTCCTAAATTGACTCCAAACTTCTTGAAATTCAGTTCCAACCACACCTATAAGTCATAATACTTGAAATAAAGCTGCTCCTGACCTCAAACTGCTAAACGACGTGCTAGAGCTCAAAGAAACCGGTCGGGTTGTTACAGTTATACCCTCTAGGATATCAGAGGAAGAGATTATGGGTTCCCTTTGATATATCTTAGTATCCTTTTGATAACTTTCAGTGAGATTCCTTGGGATTTTTTTGAAATCTTTCACATAATCACACCTGAATACAATATCAGGCCTACTTGTTATGAGATACAATAGTGATCCAATCATTCCTCTATATAGTTTATATTCCAAACTTTTCCCTTCTTCATAAAGGTCCAGCTTTGTTTCAGTTGCAATGGGAGTGTCAGTGGACTTAGAGGAGTCCATGTTTAACTTTTTCAGTAGTTACTTGATATATTTCTACTGATGTATCATGGTTCTACTAGATGTTTTCTTGATTTGCAGCCCCAAAAAGAAGTTCAGTTCACCCATCATGCTCATTTCAAACCATTTCATATCATCTCAGCAAATTCCTTGCTCAATTTAATGTCATCCACATACACTTGCACAATCAGAATATTATTCCCTCTGCTCCTTAAAAATAGAGTATTGTCCACCTTTCCTCTTACAAAGTTGTTTGCTAAGAGGACCTTTGTGAGTCTTTCATACCAAGCTCTTGGGGCCTGTTTTAGTCCATAAAGAGCTTTATCCAGCTTAAACACATAGTCTGGGAATTCTTCACTTTCAAATCCAAGAGGTTGTTTCACAAACACTTCCTCCTTCAGGTAACCATTCAAGAAAGTACTCTTTACATCAATCTGATATAGGGTGAACTCCATGTGGGCAGCAAAGGCTATCGGCATCCTTATAGTTTCCATTCTAGCTATAGGTGCAAACTCCAGTGAGTCCTATGTCATAATCTTTTCCTATAGACATTTCTTATCCAAATTGTTAGATTCAACAAAGATAACATGAATATTTATTTTATTGAAAACTTTATACGCCTTACTATGTAGAGAGTAACCCTAGAAAATTCCCTCATCAGTTCTGTCATCAAACTTACCTAGAGCTTTTGTTCCATTATTATGCAAAAAACATTTGCACCTAAAGGCTCTCAGGTGAGTGATGTTGGGTTTTCTCCCTCGAAGTAACTCATAGGGAGTTTTCTCAAGAATGGTTCTGACCATGCATCTATTTAGCAGGTGACAGGAAGTATTGATTGCCTCAACCCAGAAGCTCTAAGGCAGCCCATTAGAAAACAACATGATCCTCCTCATTTCTTCTAAGGATATATTATTTCTTTTTATGACCACATTTTGTTGTGGAGTTCTGGGTGCAGATAAATTATGGCCAATACTATATGAGTCACAGAACTCAAGGAATTTTGTATTTCCAATCTCACATTTTGTTGTTTCATCTTTGGATCCCAAAAATAGAGTCTAGTGGAATACTTGGAGAAGTCATCAACAATCACAAACACATACCTCTTACCTCCTCTGAAAACCTCTTAGATTTAAAGGATGACCTTACATGTTTCCCTCTAACACAAGCATCACACACCTTGTCAAATGAGAGCTCAACTTTAGGTAGCCCAAGGACCACGTCCTTTGCTTCCAACTTGTTGAGTTGAGAGAAACTGGCATGTCTCGGTCTTCTATGTCCTAGCAGTGAATCATCATCCACTGCACTCAAGCATGTGTGCTCACTCTAGGGAAGTGACATAATCGATGTCTTGTAGACATTGTTATGCCTCTTACCCTTTAACATGATTTCATCATTATCAAGCTTAGTGACTGTGCAAATTTTGGAATTGAATTTTACCTCATTTCCTTTTTCGCACATTTGAGAGATGCTAAGAAGATTGTGTTTAATACCTACGACATAATGCACATCTTCTATAGCATAAGAGAGTGACTTACCAACCTTTCCAATACATGTTATCTGGCCCTTTTTCCTATTTCCAAATGACACACTCCCTCTTTGGAAGGTTGTCAGTGAGAGGAAGTTTTTATTTTCTCCAGTCATATGTCTTGAGTATGCACAGTCTAGATATCAATCCTGATTACTCACTCTCACCGTAGCCTGCAACAAAATTCACAAGTTAGTTACGGGAACCCAGACAAGCTTGGGTACCCTATTGTTGGAAAAAGGATGGATCAGATCCCTTCTTGCCCATAAGGGGAGAGGATTAGAAGTTATTTTCTTATTAACCTTAATCCACTTAGTATGAACATGAGGATTGACCTTTGGCTCCTTTTCCTTCTTGCCCTAAACTGAGCATAAATTAAGGCAAGACAAGTATCTCTAAAGTGTCCTACTTTTACATAATGACTGCATATATTATTATCAGATTTTCCTACATACTTTGGGTCAAACTTAGGGACAAGTTTTCTGTAGCCAATTCCAGATTTGTTAGAGCTACATTTTTCATTCAACCAATTCAAGGCATCAGAAGATCTATGCCATTTGCATAGTCTAGAGAGTTCATAATTAGCTTTTTCTAGGTTTTCCTGCGGGATTTTATTTCTACACTCAGCATCACAAAGATTATTTTTAGCACTTTTTAATTCCTTTTCAAGCTTATCCTGTAGATCACTCATTTTTCTCTTGCCATGTATATCAGAAGACTTACGATTCTTAGAAGCGATCTCAAGAACATGGTTCTTAAGGTCCTTCACATATTTCTCTAAATTAGCTTTATCAGATGCAAGCTCTTTGATATCAAGTTTGACAAATGAAAGGTTTCTTATTAACTGATCATCTCTAGTAATTATTTTATCCATTTCATTCATCAAGGTCACAATTATGGCCATCAATTGTTTTTTGGACATAACATGAATGTTTTCTTTCAAGTCAGATATAATTACCTGGTTTGTTTCATCTTCAGTTTCTGAATCACTCATGGCCATCATCCCTATTACTTCTTCCTTCAATTGCCATCAAATCCACTTTGATGTTTTCATCCCCAAAGTCAGTTTCCAAGGTCCTCCATATATCATGAGCAGAGATGCAAGAGAACACTCTGAAGAGAGTGTTTCTAGACAAGCTTCTGTAGAGCAGGTCCTTTGCTTTAGCATTTTTTTGAACTATCTGACGATCTTCCTCATCGTATTCCTCTTCTCTTTTGTTGGAATTATTACCTTCACTATCCATTTTGGTTGGAATAATTGGTCTGTGACTGACAATTACCCATAGGTCAAACTTAGTAGCCTGAAGAAATGTTTCCATATGCAGCTTCCATTCATCATAGTGGTGTTCATCAAATAGAGGAGGTATTTCAATGTGCATCCAAGTTGTATTTGGGCTTCTGTCTCCACAGCCCGGTGTTCATCAATTACAGCATAGAGACTTATAGCCTCATCCTCCTTTTCTTCCTCTTGATCACTTCAACTATCCTCATATTCAGGCAAGAAATCCTTCTTTATTGCTTCAATAAATCCTTTTCTAGGATTTTTCCTTTATTGGAACCTTTTTCTCTCATCTTCTCCCATTTCTCTTTTTAAGCTTGTTCTTTCCTCCGCTCAATTTCCCACATTGGGCAGTCCTTGACCATGTGATCTAGCTTGCTACACTTATAGAACCCATCATAGTTAGGTTTGTCGATGTGCTTGGGCTTACTACTGGTATGCTATTGGATGCATTTTTGGAAATCTTCATGAACCTCTTGAACTTGGAAAACATTGGTAGATCAGGATCATCATCAGATTCATCATCCTCAGACACTTTAAGAACCAAGGCGTTATCCCTCTTTTTTTCTTACTTGCTCAGTTCTATCTTTCTCATTTTATGAGTTTTTAAGTTTCCAACCAACTCATCAAGTGAGATTTTGTCCAGTTCTCTGACTTTTGATTCCCGTGAAGCTGGAAGGATTCTTAGAACTTTGCTAACCAACTCTTTTGAGGTAAACACCTTACCAAGTGATTTTAGTTCATTGGTTATTATAGTAAACCTAGTCATCATATCCTCGATGGGCTCACACTCCTTCATGGAGAAGAGCTCATAGTTTCTCATGAGTAACTCTATCCTTAATATCTTTACTTGGTTTGTTCCTTCATCAACAGTTTGGAGTGCATCCCATATCTGCTTTGCATTAGATCACACTGAAATTATATTATACTCTCAGGACCAAGTCCGCAAAAAAGGATTTTCTTAGCCTTTGCATTCTTCTCCATCATTCTGAAATCTGCTGCCACAAATTCGGAGGGTTGCTTAGGAACTGGTTCATTTTGTGCATTCTGTTTAGTAGGAATCAAAGGACCTTGGTTCACTATGGTCCATAGTTCATAGTCTTCAGCTGTCAAGAAGTCTTCATTCTTGGTTTCCACCTACTGTAATCTTTTCCATTGAACATGGGTGGCCTGGTTGTTGATTTTGCTTCATTAATTCTAGGTGGAGCACTCATCTTAATTCCAAGATCTCTCTAGGTGTTATCCGTGTGTGTGAAAGAACTTACTCTGATACCAATCGTTAGTTTAAGTGCCCCTACGGATTACTAAATAACTTGGTTCTTTACCGTATTCTTTAAGCATGAAGTAAATAAGAAATAAAATGAACACAACAATTTTTACGTGAAAAATCTTCCGGCTCAAAATTACCACGTAGGATTTTCAACTCCAAATCCATTAGAACAATGAGCCAAAATGTATCAATTACCATATTGTAATTAAATACTCTCCAGTACTCCTACTACTCCTATTTGATTCACAAGTTACTCTAACTTTTAAATAAAACACTCACTCCAACTCACTAATTGGAAATGACACTTGATTACAATTCAATTTCCTAAAAACACATTAACTAGACTGACTCAAGAAGAATACAATGCAAGTACTCTACTAGTGTAAACAACTTATGACTCTTCAGTTGATGTGTAAAATGATGATCGCAGAATTCTGAAGTAGATTGTGTTTAACCCTTTAAATTGAGATCTTCTAGGAGTCCTATTCATAGTTAGCTTTTTCATTGATAGGACTCCTATTGTTCTAAGGATTCCATCAGGTTTGGGACTCTTGTCTCTAACTAAATCATTTGTATCTTCTTGAGAAACAAGCCTTATCACATGTAGTTTCCTTCTTTCACCAAACACGGACCTAGGTAACTTTTAGATAAAGCTATTATCTTGTATAGACGTTCAAAAATCATCATGAGGAGCTGATCCTTTATGCCGAGGAGTTGGTTCCATAGAACAATTTAGTAGCTACGTTGAGGACCTGGTTCTTTGAATTATTTAGACATACTTTGTTAATCATCAAAACCTCAATACTCAACAATCCCAAACAGAATTAAGTAATATCATTTAATGAGTAACGTTCTTGCTATCAATTGCAGACGTTTAATCAAACACTCTGCAAGGCTGTTTTAAGTGTTAACATAAGCTACATGATGTTCTACTTTTATCCCAATTGATAAGCAATAATCATTAAATGGTTTGGATGAAAACTCAGCAGCATTATCAAGTCTAATAGACTTAACTGGATTATTGGGAAATTGTGCCTGTAATTGGATTATTTGTGCCATTAATTTTGCAAATGCCAGGTTGCGATATGACAATAGGCACACATGAGACCATCTAGAAGATGCATCTATTAAGACCATAAAGTATCTAAACGGCCACTAGGTGGGTGAATAGGTCCACAAATATCCCCTTGTATACGTTCCAAAAATGTAGGGGACTCAATCTCAAACTTTGTGGTGATGGTCTAAAAGTTAACTTGCCTTGATAACAAGAAATGTAGGAAAGTTCATTACTTAAAATAGTCTTTAAATTCTTTAATGAATTCCCATTTGAGTTTTCTATAATCCATCTCATCATAATTAATCAAGATGTCTCAATCGATCATGCCAAAGTACAAAAGTATTGAAATCAGTAACCTTTTGATTTACAATATAATGTGCCCAAATTGCACTCATTCTTGTCCAATACATGCCACAAGACAAAGATGGGAACTTCTCAATAACCCTTTTATGGACAGAGACATTTTTGGTAACGATGAAATATTCAAGATTACTTTCATCTATTGTCTCAATATGATATTCATTTCGGCGATATCTTTAAAACTCAGCAAGTTCCTCTTGGACTTGGAGGAGAGCATTGCATTATCTATGATGAGTATTGTTCCCCGAGGCAGATTATAGTAGCTCTTCCAGAGCCTTCAATTATATTACTACTACCAGAAATTATAGTAACATATGCCTTACACATACTTAAATGAGAAAATATTTCTTCTCTTTGAATATCGTACGTGTCGTACATGAATTAATTAAACAAATATTTTTACAATTATACTTTGATCCAAATTTTCTTTGTGGGATATCCAAATTTGCTTCCCATCTTTTGACATACAAAAGGAAATATATGAATAACATTAGTATTTTCAGATAAAAGGAAAGAAAATAAAGTTAAAACAATGATTCAATAATGAACTTTTAATGCAGTATACTCAATGACTTATTCAATTAATGTCAAAATTTCAATTTGAGGTGTACTCTCTCTATTCTGAAACTTAACATGATTATAAATATTGTGCACAAGTATTTCATTGTCACAACCCCAAATTCCCTTTGTAGGAAGTCGTGACAACCCCTAGTCTCTAAAACTAGGTAAGCTTATCAACATGCGGAATAATTGAAATAGCAACTTAAAATCTCAAAACTTCAACAGCTGCATAAATAAAATTTGTAACCCAAATTGTACAACTCCCAAAACCTGGTGAAGTACAAGTCCAAACTCTAATAACAATTCTGAACAATCCTATACATCACTGTCTAAGATAGTGTAATGAAATAAGGAAAAAAGGATAGAAGGGCTGTGAGGCCTGCGGACGCGGGTAGGTGTACCTTGAAGTCTCCAAAGCAACCTCAACTCACTAATGCCGGGACGGATAGGAAGTACCTGATCTGCACAAAAAGATGTACAAAAGTGTAGCATGAGTACACCACAGTGGTACCTAGTAAGTGACAAGCCTAACCTCAGTAGAGTAGTGACGAGGTCAATTTAGGGCTCTACTGGAGATAATATGAAACACGATGAAAGATATAACGATTTAATGATAAAGACAATGTAAATGGAACAATAAGAAAATTACGGAAAGTTAACAACACGGAATCAAGACAGTTAATTCAACACAAAAGGAAACAAGGCTTTACATGCTAAGGAAACAAACAACCAAGGCAAATACAACAAATAGAGAAAGATCAACAAGGGTCACTACTGAGGAACTGCCTCGTAGTCCCAAATCATATATATAACTCACAATATTTTCTTATATCACTACGGGAGCCTTTACATTTAGTTTTGAAAATCATTTTTCTCAAAATAGCACCCCGTGTTTTAGCCCACCTTGTTACACCGCATGGTTTCTAGTAGTTCCCCTACTAGCCATGTGTATCAAGCCCACCATATGTCACCGCATGTGTTTCAACATCCAGACCTTATATCACCGCATGTGTATCAATATCATAATGTATCACAATTCGCACCTCAAGTTCCCAATATTACAACTTGCCAGAAAAGCCAAACAATAACAGAATTTCACAATAAGGAGACTACGGCTCAACCACAATGTACACAAAGTCTCAACAATAACAACTAGAGAGTAAATCAATAAAATTATATTTCACAACTTACACTTTGCCTCAAAAGGAACCACGACCTTCGCAACTCAATACCAAATTCAACGACAATATATCCCAAGAATAGAAATTTCAAGTAAGGATTTAACAGTTAAATAATGAATATGAAATAAAAGAAAACAAGTAACTCAACTAAACATGTAGGACAATTTGCAAATAAGAGGTAAAACAAGTAGACATGTGAAATTAGACTAATTATGAGGACTACAACATGTTAAGTAACTCAATTAAAGCATGAAAAGAAAATTCATAGCTAAACACCGGAAATTTCACATTTAGCCCGTGTATGCACTAGTCACCTCGTGTACACATCTTTCACATATCGTAACTATCACAACAATACCAAATCCTAAGGGGAATTTCCCCCACACAAGCTTAGACAAGTCACTTACCTCAAACCAGGCTAAATCAATCAACTAGAAGGCCTTTCCCTCGATTTTCCTGCTCCGAACGACTCGAATCTAGCCAAAACAATAGTATACTATAAATATAACTATAGGAAACTAATTCAAACAATAAAATTACGATCTTTGCAAAGAATTGAATAATCGACCCAAAAAGTCACCACCGGGCCCGTGTCTCGAAACCCGGCCAAAACTATAAAATTTGAACACCCATTCGATATCGAGTCGAACCATATAGAATTATCTAAATCCGACCTGGTTTTTCCTTTCAAAACCTAAAAACTTAGTATAAGGAGTTCTACAATTTTCCCCCAATTTTTCAAACTCCAATCCATAATTACACGATATTAACAATGATAGATTAGTGTAATTTAACCAAAATCGAGTTTCTTATCCCAACAATTCCTCTGAAAATCCCTCAAAATTACGTCTCCCACCGAGCTCCCAAAATCCCAAAATGAAATATGATTCAAAACCCTCGAAAACTCCTTTTTTCTGCTAGTTAAACTGCTTCGGTGGCCCTTGGGCCGCTTCTGCGACGCGCATCTGCGAAAAAAACCATCGCAGGTGCGAAAAACACTTAAATCCTCAATTTCCGCTTCTGCGGGCCATGGGTCGCACCTACGAGCCTGCTCCTGCGGAGTATTCTCTGCTTCTGTGAAGCCCGACCAGCAGCCCCTCTTCCGCATCTACGACCACATCCTCGCACCTGCGATCCCAGCTAGGCTAAGCCAAATTCGCACCTGCGACCACCAACTCATTTTTGCGAGCCCGCACCTGCAGTCAATCCCTCCGTAGGTGCGATGAAACCATAACGCCCCAGCTCCAGTAGAACACTAAGTCCAAAAATGATCTGATTTCCATCTGATTCACACTCGGGGCCCTCGGGATCCCGTCCAAATATACCAACAAGTTCCAAAACACATAACGGACCTACTCGAGGTTGTAAATCACATCAAACGACACAAATTCTACGAATCGCAACCCAAATTCAAGCCCACAAAATTATGAACTTCTGAATTTTGAAACCAACATCGATTCATACCAAAACAACTCTGATTGACACCAAATTTTGCACACAAGTCATAAATGATATTACGGACCTATTCAAACTTTCTAAATTAGGAATACGACCCCGATATCAAAAAGTCCACTCCCGGTCAAACTTTCCAAAATCTTCCAACTTTTGCCAAATTACGCTGAAACGACCGACGGACCTCCAAATCAACATTCGGACACGCTCCTAAGACCAAAATCACCCTCAGAGCTATTGGAACCGTCAAAAATCCATTCCGGAGTCATCTTCACACAAGTATACTATGATCAACTCCTATTACTTAAACCTCCAACTTAGGGTCTGTGTCTCATTTCACTCTGAAACTCACCCGAAACCAAAACCAAACACCTCGGCAAGTTACGTAACTAAAATATAAAACAAAAGAGGAACTAAATACGAGATCGGGGCTAATACACTCAAAACAACCGGTTGCGTCGTTACATCCTCCCCCTCTTAAAACATACATTCGTCCTCGAACGAGTATAGAGACATACCTAAGGTGGTGAAAAGATGAGGATAAGGGCTACGCATATCATGCTCGATCTCCCGAGTCGCCTCCTTGACTGGCTGACCCGTCCACTGAACCTTCACTAAAGCAAAGTTCTTCGACCTCCACTTTCGAACCTGCCTATCCAAAATGGACAACGACTCCTCAACATAAGACATATCCTTGTCCAACTGGACTGAGCTGAAATGCAACACATGGGACGAATCGTCGTAATACTTCCACAACATAGAAACATGGAATACTGGATGAAATGCAGCTAGACTGGGTGGCAGTGCAAGTCTATAAGCCACCTTTCCAACCCTCTCAAGAATCTCAAAAGGTCTGATATACCTAGAGCTCAACTTTCCCTTCTTCCAGGACCTTATAACACCCTTCATAGGCGAAACCCGCAGCAAGACCTGCTCCCCAACCATGAATGCGACGTTGCGAACCTTACGATCCGTATAACTCTTCTGTCTGGATTGGGCTATACGAAGTCGATCTTGAATCTATTTGACCTTTTCCAAAGCACCCTGAACCAAGTCCATACCCAATATCCTAGCCCCACTCGGCTCGAACCAACCCACCAGAGACCGTCACCGTCTACCATATAAAGCCTCATACAGGGCCATCTGAATGCTCGACTGGTAACTGTTGTTGTAGGCAAACTCCATAAGCGGCAAGAAATGATCCTAAGAAATCCCAAACTCCATCACACACACACAAAGCATATCCTATAATATCTCAATAATGCGCTCAGATTGTCTATCCGTGTGAGGGTGAAAGGTTGTACTCGACTCCCCACGTGCCTAACTCATGCTGAACGACTCTCCAGAACTGTGTACCCCGATCAGAGATGATAGATATTGGCACGCCGTGAAGCCTGACAATCTCGCGAATATAAACTTGAGCTAGCTGATCTGAGGAATAAGTAGTCACCATCTGAATGAAATGAGTTGACTTAGTCAATCTATCCACAACCACCCATACTACATCGAACTTCCTCCGAGTCCGTGGGAGCCCAACAACAAAATCTATAGTGATCTGCTCTTATTTCCACTCTAAAATCTCTAACCTCTGAAGCAATCCACCAGGCCGCTGATACTCATACTTCACATGCTAACAATTTAGGCACAGAGCTACATATTCCACTATGCCCTTCTTCAACCGCCTCCACCAATAGTGCTGCCTCAAGTCCTGATACATCTTGGCGATACCCGGATGAATGGAGTACCGCATACTGTGAGCCTCCTAGAGAATCAACTCACGCAAACCATCTACAGGAAACACACAGCTTTCCTTGCATCTGTAATACACTGTCATATCCAATAGTGATCTCATTGGCATCGCCGTGCTGAACCGTGTCCTTGAGGACAAGCATATGGGGGTCATCATATTGACGCTCTCTGATACGATCGTAAAGAGAAGATCGAGAAACCACACAAGCCAAAACCTAACTCGACTCAGAAATATCCAATCTAACAAATTGGTTGGCCAGGGCCTGAACATCCAAGGCTAATGTCCTCTCTTCTATAGGTAGATATGCTAAGCTTCCCAAGCTCTCCGCCTTGCAACTCAAGGCATCGGTCACCATATTGTCCTTGTCGGGATGGTCCAGAATGGTGATGTCATAGTCCTTAAGAAACTTTAACCACCTCTGTTGCTGCAAGTTAAGATCCTTCGGTTAGAACAGATGTTGTAGACTCTGGTGACCGGTTTACTTACAAGGGACACTGTACAAATAGTGCCGACAAATCTTCAAGGCACGAATAATAACTGCTAGGTGGTGGATAGGATATTTCTTCTCATGCAACTCCAGCTGTCTAGATGTGTAGGCAATCACCCTATCGTCCTGCATCAACATCGCACCAAGACCAATACACGACACATCATAGTACACGGTATAAGACCCCGAACCCGAAAGCAACACCAATACTATGTTGTAGTCAAAGTTTTCTTCAGATACCCCTCCAAACCAACTCTGCACTGCTTGAATCTTTTTCGGATCTACCTTGATCCCCTCACTCGACACTACATGACCCAAAAATGCCACTGAATCAAGCCAAAATTCACAGTTTGAAAATTTTACAAATAACTTCTTTTCTCTCAAGGTTTGAAGCACGATCCTTAGGTTCTGCTCATGATCCTCACGGCTCTGGGAGTACACCAGAATGTCATCAATAAACACAATGAAGAAAGAGTCGAGATAAGGTCGGAACACATTGTTCATCAAGTTGAATGTTGTTGGGGCGTTGGTCAGCCCAAAAGACATCACAAGGAACTCGTAATGACCATACAGAGTCCTGAAGGTTGTCATCGAGATATCTGGCTCCTAATCTTCAACTGATGTTAGCCTGACCGCAAGTCAATCTTGGAGAGCACTCTAGCACCATATAGCTAATCAAATAGGTCATCAATATGTGGCAATGGATACCTATTCTTCATTTTAACCTTGTTCAACTGACGGTAATCAATGCACATGCGCATAGGACCATCCTTCTTCTTTACAAACAAGACCGGAGCACCCCAAGGTGATATACTGGGCCGAATGAAATCCTTATCTAGCAACTCCTGCAACTGCTTGTTTTAACTCCTTCAAATCTGGTGGATCCATATGATATGGACGAATAAAAATGGGCTGAGTTCTCGGTAACAAATCAATACCAAAGTCGATATCCCTGTCGGGCGGCATACCAGAATATCCACCGGGAATACATCTAGATAATCCCTCACTATCGAAACTGACTCAACGGTAGGAGTATCAACAAAGACATCTCTCACATATTCTCGATCATCACACCCCTTCTCAACCATCTGCTGAGCCTTCAGAAATGAGATAACCCTGCTAGGACCATAATCTAAAGTACCTCTCCACTCTAACCATGGTACACCAGGAAAAGCCAGTGTCACTGTCATGGTGTGACAATCAAGAATAGCATGATAGGGCGACAACCAGTCCATGGCGAAAATAACATCAAAATCTACCATATTGAGTAGTAATAGATCCGCTCGGGTCTCAAAACCACTAAGAACAACCAAACACGACCGATACACACGGTCAACAACAAGGGAATCTCCCACATGTGTGGACAGATAAATTGGAGAACTCAAGGAATCACGGGATACACCCAAATATGGAGCAAAGTAAGATGCCTCATAGGAATAAGGGGAGCCAGGATCAAATAAGACTGATGCAACTCTATGACAGACCGGAACAATAGATATGATGACTGACTCGGATGCAACTACCTCTGTCCTAGAATGAAGAGCATAAAATCTGACATGGCCTCCCCCTCTAGAGCGATCTCTACCTGCTCGAGAAGCCTGAGGACCTGGACTGGCAGCTAGTGCAGTAACTATGGACTGAGAAGACTGAGGACCTGATGGAATATGCAGAGCCTGAGTAGTATGTGGAGGTGCACCCCTCCTGACTCTGGGGCAATCCCTTACCATATGATAAATGTCACCACACTCAAAACAATCTCTCGAAGGACGTGGCTATTGTGGCTGGCTCGAGCCTGATCGACTCGACAAACCACTAAAAGCACCCTATGCAGGAGGTGCACTAGACAATGGTGATGCATAATAACGATCATGTGTCCTAGGAGTGGCCAAAATACCGCTGGAAGCTGGAAGGGCTGAATGAACAGGGTGGCTAACCTAGACCTTACTACGACGAGTTGCAACTAGGGCATGGGAACCACTATATGTTCCAGAATCTCGAGGTCTCTTGGCCTCCCTCTCCTCTCTCTCCCGGGTCCACATACCCTTAAATCTCCTAGCGATCTCCACTACCTGCTGGTATGCAATGTCTATCTCCAACTCTCGGGCCATGTAAAATATGATACTAGGTTTGAGCCCCTCGATAAGTTGACGGACTCGCTCTCTAACAGTAGCAACCGCTGGTGCATGCTTGGACAAATCACTGAACCAGACCGCATACTCTGATACGGTCGTAGAACCCTGGCGCAACTTCTCAAACTCTGCGCGTTGTACATCTCTGAGACTCTGTGGAACAAACTCCCTCAAGAACATGTCTGAGAACTGAGCCCAAGTAAGTGAAGCTTCCTCGACCGGACTACCCAACTCATATGCTCACCACCACTGATAAGCCGCTCCCTTAAGCTGGAGCGTAGTGAAAGCAACTCCACTAGACCCCACAATACCCTTAGTATGAAGGATACGATGGCACTCCTCAAGAAAACCCTGGGCATCCTCTAAAGCCAAGCTGCTGAAAGTAGGAGGGTGGTACTTCTTGTACCTCTCAAGCATAAGCTGCTCCCCCTCGATGTTGCCCTACACTCGGGCTGAACTGGGGTGACCAGCTGCACTGGTATGAACTCTGGGACCTGGTCAATCTGGACCCACTGCTCTGGGGTACGGGCAGCAGGAGTTTGTGTTCCTTCCCACCCTGAGATTTGGGATCAACCCAGCCTGAGCTAAAGTGCCGAACATGCTCAGAAACTGGGCGAGAGTCTCCTAGAGTGTTGGGGCAGTAACAGGCATCTCAATAGCGTGCTCTCCAGTTAGAGCTACTGGTGGCTTCTCTATAGTAGCTCATGTAGGTGCTCTGAATGCACCATGTCGACGTCCTCGACCTCAAGCCCGGCCCTGACCTCGCGCGGCTCTAGTAGAGGGCAGGTATCTGGTGATCAGATCCGGCTGTGTGTGTCCTCACAATCTATGAGAAAATAGAAAGACAGAAGTTTAAAATCCCGAAGTCAACAATTTTGCACGATAAGGAATCAAAGAAATGAAGTTTTTCCTAACAGTTCCATAGCCTTCTGAAGATAAGTACAGACGTCTCTGTATCGATTCGTGAAACTCTACTAAACCTGCTAGTGAATCATAACACCAATGAACCTATAGCTCTGATACCAGCTTTTCACGACCCCATATTCCCACCGTAGGAAGCCGTGATGACACCTAGTCTCTAAAATCAGGTAAGCCTATCTACATGCAGAATAATTGTTATATCAACTTAAAATATCAAAACTTCAACAACTGCATTAATAAAATCTGTAACTCAAAATGTAAAACTCCAAAAACCTGGTGAATTATAAGTCACAAGATCTAATAACAATTACGAACAATATTATACATCACTGTCTAAGATAGTGTAATGAAATAAAGAAAACCAAGATATAAGAGGACTCCGATGCCTGCGGATGAGGGCATGTGTACCTTGAAGTCTCCAAAGCAACCTCAACTCACTAATGCCGAGACTGATAGGAAGTACCTAGATCTTCACAAAAAGATGTACAGAAGCGTAGTATGGGTACACCGCAGTGAAGCCTACTAAGTGTCAAGCCCAACTTCGATAGAGTAGTGACGAAGTCAAGTCAGGGCCCTACTAGAGATAATATGAAACAAGACAAAAGATATAATGATATAATGATAATGGCAATGGAAATGAAAAAAAAAAAAAAAAATTTATGGAAATTTAACAACACGGAATCAAGACACTTAATTCAACACAAAAGGAAACAAGGATTTACATGCTAAGGAAACAAAAACAAAGGCAAATATAGAATATAGAGAAAGATCAACAAGGGCCGCTATAGAGGTACCGCCTCGTAGTCCCAAATCATAAAAGTATCTCGCAATCTTTCCTTATATTACCGTGGGAGCCTTTACATTTAGTTTTGAAAATTATTTTTCCCGTCAAAGCACCCCGCATTTTAGCCACCTTATCACACTGCATGGCTTCTAGTAGTCCCCTACTAGATACGTATTTCAATCCCACCTTATCCCACCGCATGAGTTTCAACACCAAGACCTTATACCACCACATGTGTATCAATATCACAACGTATCATAATTCCCACCTCAAGTGCCCAATATCACAACTTTTTAGAAAAGCCAAACAATAACAAAATTTCATAATAAGGAGCCCACGGCTCAACCACAATGTACACAAAGTCTCAACAGTATCAATCGGAGAGTAACTCAATAAACTGATATTTCACAACTTACACTTTGTCTCAGTAGGAATCACGATCTTTCAAGCTCAATACCTAATTTAATAGCAAGATATCCCAAGAAAAGCAATTTCAAGTAAGGATTTAACAATTAATTAATGAATACAGAATAAACGAAAGAAAGTAACTCAACTAAACATGTAGGACGATTTGTAAATAAGAGGTAAAACAAGTAGACATGGAATTTGACTAATTATGAGGACTACAACATGTTAAGTGACTCAATTAAAGCATGAAAGAAAACATCATAGATAAACATCGGGAATTTCATATTTAGCCCGCATACGCACTCGTCATCTTGCGTACACGGCTTTCACTTATCGCAAATATCACAACAATACCAAATCCTAAGGGAAATTTCCTCCACACAAGGTTAGACAAGTCACTTTCCTCAACCCACGCTAAATCAATCAACTAGAAGGCCTTTCCCTTGATTTTACAACTCCGAACGGCTCGAATCTAGCCAAAACAATATCATACTATAAATATAAATATAGAAAACTAATTCAAACAATGAAATTATGATTTTTGCAAAGAATTGAAATAATCGACCCAAAAAGTCACCTCGGGTATGCGTCTTGGAACCCGACAAAAATTATAAAATTCGAACACCCATTCGATATCAAGTCTAACTATACAAGAATAATCCAAATCCAACCTCTTTTTGCCTTTCAAAATCCAAAAACTTAGTCTAAGAAGCTTTACCACTTTTCCCTAAATTTTCCAACTCCAATCCTTAGTTACATGATAATAACAAGGATAGATTAGTATAATTTAACCAAAATCGAGTTAAGAATTATTACCCAAAAAATTCCTCTGAAAATCTCGAATTTCGTCTCCCACCAAGCTCCCGAAATCCCAAAATGAAATATGATTCAAAACCCTTGAAATATCCCTTTTTCTGCTAGTTAAACCGCTTCTGCGGCCCTTGGTTCGCTTCTGCGACGCCGCACCTGCAGAAAAACCATCGTAGGTGCAGAAAACACTTAAACGTTCAATTTTCACTCCTGCGGACTGCGAGCCTGCTCCTGTGGAGTATTCTCCGCGTCCGCGATGGACGACCAGCAGCCCCTCTTCCGTATGTGCAACCACATCTACGCACTTGTGGATGCGCATCCACTCCTCGCACCTATGATCCCATATGGGCTAGGACATTTTCACACCTGCGATCACCAACTCGCTTTTGCGATCCTGCACCTGCGGTCAATCCCTCTGCATATGCGATGACACCAGAATAGCCTAGCTTGAACAGAACACTATGTCCAAAAATGATCTGATTCACACCCGGGGACCCCGTCTAAATATACCATAAATTTCCAAAACACATAACGGACCTACTCGAGGCCACAAATCACATCAAACGACATAAACTCTTTAATGCAACCCAAATTTAAGCCTAAGAAATGATGAACTTCTGAATTTCAAAACCAGCACCGATTCATACCAAAACAACTCCGATCAACACCAAATTTTGCACACAAGTCATAAATGACATTACGGACGCATTCCATCTTCTGGAATTCGAATCCAACCCCGATATCAAAAAGTCCACTCCCGGTCAAACTTTCAAAAATCTTCCAACTTTCGCCAAATTACGTTGAAATGACCTACGGACCTCCAAATTAATATACAGATATGCTCCTAAGACCAAAATAACCCTACGGAGCTATTGGAACTGTCAAAACTCCATTCTAGAGTCAACTTCACATAAGTCAAACAACGGTCAACTCCTACAACTTAACCTTCCAACTTATGGACTATGTGCGAAACTTACCCGAAACCAAAACCAAACACCTCGGAAAGTTACGTAACTACAATATAACACATAGGAGGAAGTAAATAGGGGATCAGGTCTAATACACTCAAAACAATCGGCCGGGTCGTTACATTCATGACAAGTAACCACCCTACTAATTGCTTTTATCCTATGTATTTCCAGTAGTGTCAGACTTCTGAAAAGTAACGTACTTACATGTGATGTAGTTACATGTTAATAAGAAATGAGGCAGTTTAACTTAAATAGATACAAGATATTTTTTGTCTAAGTAAATTGAAATATTATTTAAAACGAATACTAAAATTGTATTTAATTAAAACGAACTAACACAATTCCATTAAAATAAGAAAATACTAATTGATACTAGTGACTACTACTCATGTAAAGAACTATTATTACATGATATTTATTCATTAGCTACTATGAATAGACAAAAATAAAAATCAAACTACTCAAATATCTTTAACCATTGATCCATCACCGATCAAGTGGTCTATTTTTCCATTAAGGTGCTCAAATAAATCCGCCACATCCAACTGGGTGATGTCAAATTTTCAGAGACAAAATTAGCTTCAGGGCCTTTATTTATTAGAGAAACTTGATAAAGCTCAACTAAATATCTTGGTGAACGACAAATATTTGTCCAATGCCCTTATCCACCACAATGATAGCATTAGCATTCAGTTTCTGAACCTTCTGCCCTTGGCTTCTCATATTTCCATTTCCATATTTGGTGGTTATTTTTCTTTGGGGGGGGGGGGGG